>JBBPLP010000254.1:0-32545 GCA_038089875.1 Fistulinella prunicolor
ATGGAACAGCTGGACATCGTCCGGTCGGAAGACGCGTACAGCGAGGCGGAGATGTGGAAGAGGGTCGAGGGAGAGTATGTATTGCTCAAGCTGGTGGAGAGGGCTGCCGACGTCGTGGATGCGTCATCGGGTGGACTGTGTCTTGCGGACCGGCTCTATACCGTGTCAACCTTTCGGAAGGCGTTTGGCTCCAAAGTTCTGCCTGGAGTATCGCTGAGCGAGACAGATACCAGAGTGTTAATAAGATACCTGGAAAGAGACAGACGGGTCTTGGTGCAGGACAAGGACGTACGTCCTTTCCGATCTCTTCTACACTTTGATGTGCTGACGATGCTTTTTTTATCAGGTCGTCAAATTCGTGATAGACGACCATGACCGAGAAGTGACTGCTATCGATAGAGGTATTCTCGAGCTAAAGACTGCTGTTACGAACCTGCAGGACCAGGTCGACCGCCTGCATGGCAAGATGGACGAGTAAGATGCATTGTTTCGTCGTCGAGCGTGTTCACTGAATGCTCAAATAGGACTACCAAGCGCATATCAACAGCTTTGCGACAAAAGCAAAAGTCGATCGCACTGGCCCATCTTCGTTTCAAGAAGACCTTGGAGGAAGTGCTAACCAAGCGACTGGGTGCTCTACAGAACTTAGAAGCGACCCTGATGAGCGTCGAGACGGCGGCAGGCGATATTGAGGTAAGAGTGTCGTGTTGTTGGTCACCCAAAGTGTGCTTATAGTGACTAGATTATGAAAACCTACGAGAAATCTACGTCTACGCTACAGGCTATTCTGAGTCACCCGTCCCTGCGTCGCGAGAAGATTGACGAGACGATGGATGCGTTAGCAGCTGCCAATACTAATGCGCGTGAAGTCGATGAAGCGATTAGGATTGGCGGGGACATTGCTGCAGCAGAGACTGACGTGGTGGATGACGCGGATCTGGAGGATGAGTTAAACGAACTCGTGAGGGAGGCAGAGAAGGAGAAAGCGGAAGTTTCTGGTCGGAGTGCTGTGGACAGGCTGTCAGAGGTCAAGGTTCCTTCCGGGGTGCCTCAAGAGGGACAGGAAACTTCCGTCGCCCAGCGTGTTGCAGCGTAGTAGAGCGACATGCCCATATATGGTAGTAACAGGGGTGATACATTAATGCGGATATTCGTACCTTGATTGATAGATTCCTTTCCATCATGGCTCCTGTCCGTCTACGCCATCCAAAGGGCACCGCGACCCTCGAGCTCGATCTTGACGCACTCACCGTGCAAGATCTTCAACAGCAGATATTCACGCTATCCGAAATCTCTCCGTCACAACAAGAGCGTGAGCTTTTGCGCCCTATCGTGTTGCGTATGATGTTTGATAGACCTTTTTTCACCTAGTGAGATCGGGTTACCCACCACGAACATTAACCCTTGTGCCAGAGCTGCCCCTCTCGAGTTTGGGTCTCCACGCGGGGGAACAGATCATCGTGAACCAAAAGGTGCCCACGGCTACAGCGACCAACCCGCCTGCTCCAACACCAGCATCCCGACCCCCGGCGCCAGCACGCCAAACCGCGGCTCCGCAGAGCTCTGGTCCGGCCAGTGTCCCCGTGGAATCGGGTGTGCTTGTGCACAGAGTACACATCCCTTGTCACCCGCGTGCTAGTCTTGATATCCGTCCAATTAGGTCGTTCCAGATGACAACTCTTGTCTATTCTCGTCGATAGCGCTCATCTTTGAGCAGGACATTACGAAAGCCCAAAAGATGCGGCAGAGTAAGTGGTCCGATCAGACTCTCCGAAAAGGGTTGTACATGACGCGCAACGTGGCAGTCGTCGCCGACGGCATCCAGGGAGACATGGGGACCTACAATGAAGCCATTCTAGGGCATGTCGTTCACTCCGGATGGGCAATCGTCTTCACTGATGAGCGATACAGGGCTCCGCGCGACAAGTATATTGCCACCATTCTGAAACACTCCACATGGGGAGGCGCCATCGAGCTGGGCATACTTGCTAAACACTTCAACACCGAGATCGCCTCCATAGACGTCGAGACTGGCCGTATCGACCAATTCTCGCCTTCTGCTGGGGGTTCCGGGTACAGGTAGGCATGTTCATACGATGACGTTGCTGCCGACTAACGACGTTTGGAAGATGCGTCGTTGTCTATTCTGGCATTCACTATGATGCTGCAACTCTGGCTCCGATGGAGGGTGCGCCAGACGAGTGGCATCAGAGCATTTTCCCTATCGTGAGCCTTTCTACCTGACATTGGGCCCCGACGTTGTTGACGCAGACACGAAGACGTCGGCGGACACATCCGACCCTATTCTTGAAGCGGTCAAGAAGCTAGCTACAATATTGCGAGAGAGGAGAGCATTTACAAACACTGCAACATTTGATTTAAAGTGCGAGGTGAGCTAAGATGGGATCCTAGTGGTATTAGTATTCATGTCCCTGCAGCAATGTGGAAAGGGTCTCCAAGGTGAGAAGGATGCAAGAGCACATGCACAGGAGACTGGACACGTACAATTTGGAGAGTATTGAGGACTGTGCACGATATCAAGAGAGTTCGTTGGTATCTTGTTCAACTACCACTTGTTCACTGTCGATTTCCATGACCACTGGTACATGGTCGGATGCCCCGTATATATCACTACGAATCTCACACATCTTTACCTTCTCTACTATGCGTTCGCTCAGTACGACTGATGTCGAATAACATTAGCCATCCAGCTTCTTTACGGTGGAAGAAATGCTTACACATGTCCAACCTCCAGCCTATGCCTTTCATACGGCAATTGAAGCGATATGAGAAATAAGTGTAATGTTGGGTGTCAGGATGACGATCTCTCCAAACATCAACAAATTTTTGGGTGCCTTTGGAAGCATTGAGAATGTTCTTAAATGCCTCCGTTTCATCCTGTGTATAGCCCGGGGTTTTATTCCAATTTGTTTTCGGATTTGCAAGATCTTTGAAAAGTGTTGAATAAGAGTAAAAATGTATCCATTGCACAAGGATAAACCTTTCGCAGTTGGTGCAACATTCATGTCTCCCATCCAAATCACAGGTTTCTTCTTGTCTAGATCACGGATATAGGCCGTGAAATGTTCATTCCATACATTCTTCTCCTTGAGCGTCTGTTTTCCATTGCTTATCAGAGAATGCGATAAAAAGGACAAACCGAAGTACCTTGAGGTTCTGACCTGCATTTGTCACATAAGTACAGACGACATAGCATCCTTCAAACTCGGCCGTTACAAGCCTCCCCTTGACCTGATCGGGATCCGGATGGCCTGGCAGAAGCTTTGTAACAGAAATCGGCTTGATTTTGGAGAGCACCGCGGTGCCCCCTACAAGATTGAGATAACTGAATGCATGTAGCACAACAAATATGGACGCACCATATGTCTTTTTATCAGAGATGGACCAAGTGCGGTACGGAAAACGGGCAGTGATGGCTGGGTCGACTGGATCGTTGTTCACCTGTAACGCGTCAAGTAAGAAGAAAGTACCGCCAGAACGCGCCATTCACCTTTGTCTCGGTCAACACGAGAATGTCCGGATCTTCCGCCTCTACATAGAATTTGAACCCCTGACACGCGTTCTTGGGTGTCGTGGAACTGTGTTGGGACAAGACGTACCTTTTTGTGCGCCGCTGCCAGTCCGCAGACGTTCCATGTCGCGAAACGGAGTGTTCCTGGGGTGCGTGGTGGGAAAGTGATGTTGACAGGCAACACCTTGTTGGTGGGTTGACCGTTGGATGCTTTGGCCCCATCGTTGGATAGAGTCTCTTTCCGCTTTGCTCGCTTTGTCTGTGGTTGTGATTGGGAGGCACCTTCGGTGTCCGACTCGGAACGAGCGTCGTCGTTCTTTGCGGCGATCTTTCGTTTCGGAGGCATCGCAGTGAGAGGGAACGTCAAGAGACGCGGTGCGACAAGACGCGCTGAGTTGATGTTGAGTCGTGAGAGCATTACGGTCCAAACAAATACGATAGGAGATGTTTAGCCATTTGCGGTCATAGATCTACGTGACAAGCAAACTGGACGTGTTTATTGACCAGACCGTCGAACAAAGGGACTTCTTCTCCATTACCACCCAAGTTCCTCCACCCCGCTATCTACCACTCATCGATTTTGCGCTACGTCTCTTGACAATATACGATTTATCCCAACCGTTCTCACAATATTCTGCAAACCTCACAATTACCGCTTCGCAAGATTTAGACGCGTCAAATGCTCACATACCGCGAATTTTCTGCATGGATCATGTCTGAGGGTGAACCTCTCCACGAATACCTCGTTGCAGTCGACACAAAGGCGAGCAAAGTTACGTGCTGGATACCATGTGAAGCGGGAAAGGTGGGTAGCAGCTGAAAGGCATCAGCCACTGGGTCACATCAGTATCCTGCCACAGTGCTTCTCACTTCATTGGAGGGATGAAGGGTCACAAGTATACACCTGTTCCTTCATTTCGTTGGATGGTTTCATTGTACCTGGGCGATTCCTGTGCGGTTACGGAGAGACATAGAGAGAAGGTGTTCGAACAGGTCACAATACCGAACGCCCGTTCATGCTCGTAGGGAGATCTGACATATGTAAGTTGCTTCTTCTCGTCCGTGGCCTTGCTCGACGTTGTGTTCCAGTAGGCCCTGGAGAACAAATCAATCAAAACGCCAGGACAATCGCGCTCAAGATACGGCACATTTCCATGGAAGGGACAAGATCTGCAAATAAGTTGCAGCGGCTCCCCAAGCCTTTTGGGTCGCAAAAGAACGTGCTGCGTCACTGCACCGAGTAAGCTGCATCCCTATGGTCTGACGAGTTTCGTGAATAATGTGTTCTGCAAGCTATGGAGAAGAGAGGCATACCTATGAACAATATCCATTGACATGGAATGTAAAGCCATACAAGGACTCAGGTGACAGCTTACGCCACCTTTGTATTCCAATACAGATCCCGAGGTATATCCGAAGTGTGAAATCTCCTGACAGGCTTTATAGAGTTCTTACTCGCACAAGGTATCATGGACAAGGATGAGGCAGTACAAACACTCTGCACAATGAGCCATCCACTACTACGAGTTCCTCTTCTAGCGGGCAGTTCTTCGTATGGGACACCCGTTCCACATAAGAGTCGACGGTAAGCGCCGCACTGGTTATCGTCCGTGTTCTGGTTTTGGTCGATGGCAGGCCTCCATTCAACCGGTCACTCCGGGCCATGATACCATCGACCTGAGTCCAGCGTCCCGAATACTAGGGTAATGACATCACAGAAGATGGCGACCACGAACGGGTTTTTTAAATATTTTGCGTTATATCGTGCCCTTTGTCGGCTGAATTCTATGTCTGTCTGTTTCGTTGGTTTTCTTTGAATGCCATTACTTGCGGACAAAGGAAAGGATACGAGACAGAGTGATTAGCTCCAACATTAACCGCCACCGCACGTTTGTTTTCCAAGCTTCCAATGTTTGCCAGTGTTAGGTTCCGGGGCTACTGCAGCACGTCCACTTCTAAAAACGGCCTCCGTGTTGAGCCGCTCATGGCAGAGGCACCCTACACTCTGTACATATGGCCTTCGAAATGGGAGCTGCAGTCGCTTGACTCGACCTGTCTTGCGGCTGTCATGTACCTCCAGTTGACCATTCCAGGCAAATTCAAAGTGGCACCTTGCACATACCCGGACCAGTCCCCCAACGGCAAGTAGATCCGTCCTGAGTCAGTTCACGCATATCAACCCTTTGACATAGGTCAACTGCCTTTTTTGACCCATGGACACGTCGCCGTCTCCTCGTTTCCCTCCATAATTGCTTTTGTAGCATCCCTTGCCAAGTCATCGGGCGTATCAGGAGTCGTAGATCTCGACGCGTCTTTGAACAACCTGCAAAAGGCCAAGAAGACTGCCCTATACTCACACGCTGAATCATGCATTTCTGACCTTGTCGTAAGTTAAACAAAACAGTATCGTATCGCCGACGTGTTGTCACGCATTGGTTGAATGCAGTCACACATGTTCTACGGGATCGATGTCAATTTCTGGGGACTGACAAATCCTGCGCTTGCGAGCGAGATGCCTATCCCACAGAAATACTACGTGGCTAGTCGGATAAGGGAGACGTACAAACCTCGTCTGCAGGCGGTAGGGCTTTGGAGTCTGCCTAGCGAAGAGGAAGAGCAGAAGAGCTTATTTGAAAAGGACAAGAAGAAAAAAAGGAGCTTCAGGCTCACCTTTTCGCGCGCTTTCGAGAGGGAGAAGGTGGGCAATTAGTGGGTTCGATGACAATTCCATTAATCGTTTATCAAGATTTTGGATAAAGCGAAGACGGCACTTGGGGTGCATGCAAGTCACTTGGTTGGCAAGCTATTTTTTTTCGGGGATCGGTAAGCAAATTTCCGCTGTTTACACACTTCCTACAGTGACGGTTGCTTGTAGTCCAACGAGTCTCGACGTGTACTTGGCTGCACACATCCTTCTATTGGCCGATCCTCCATTCCCTGACCCCGTTCTTCAGATACACCTGCTCGAGTCTTATGGAGGATTGGTCGAACATGCCCGGCGCGTACAAGCTGAAGTCGCACGAGCACCATCTTACGAACTTTTCGCGGCGTCAAGAGCCTCACTGAGATCCCTCGTTCCTCGCCCACTTAGTGGTAGTGGTACCCGAGCCCCAGTTGATCCTGCGGACATCCAACACAGGAGGAAAACTTTGATTTTCCTGGTGGGAGTGGTAGCGGTGACCGCAGCGTGTATTTGGCAGTATGCCAGCATGGCAAGCAGCATCAGCGAAGACTCACAAGACGATAATGAAAACGTTGGAGAGGAAGGAAGTGACAGTGAAGAAGAAGGAGAGGGTGAACTTTTCTCTGCATTTACCAACTGATATCTACACTTACTTAGTAAATTACGTAACCTCTTTACTTAAAGTGTCACAGGTGCATCCCATAGAGTACCCTCAGTCAAGCCAGACCAGCTCGTAATGATAGATGACCTCATCGTCGTAGACGACGTCGAGGAGCACCACGCCGGTCCCTCATCGGCTGTCAACGGTGTCAAACGCCAACCGCCATCAGCCCACCCCCAACGCACACGGCCGCTCCGAGCAGCCGCAGAGCATGCGATGGCCACCACCCTCCGTCTCCGTGGCTCGCCTGAGGCCCCCGAACGCGCGACGCGTTTCTCCTCCGGAAAACTCAACAAACCTCAGCCCAAGCTCAAGCTCAAGTTGAGCGAACGTGCGGCGGCCCAGGCCCCGGGCATGTCCTTCCTGGGCCCGTACGACCGCGAACTGGACTCGGACGACGAGGACTTGACGTTTGAGGAGCAGTTCATCATTCGGATGCCACCTGGGGAGGACTGCGAGCGGCTGCGCAAGATGATTCAGTCGAGGGAGATCGGGAACGACGTTTGGTTCAAGTTCAAAGGTGCGTCCGAGGGCCTTACAGGGTACGATTATGTGTCGCCGAGACCAACGAGACGGTAGACTCGCGACGAGGGATTCTTCACATTGGCAATTCACTGTATTCTTTCAAGCTGGTCGATCTTCCCTGTATCATGGAAGCGCAGAAGACGTTGGACAATAAGCAGATGTTCAAGGTGGCAGATATATGCCAGGTATGTATCTTTTTCTGCTATGCGCACTACACGCGGTTTGGTTCTACGAAACGGGCATACAGATGATGGTGGTTGGAGAACGCATACAAAATGAAGAGGCGGTCACGGCGAACAGGAATGTTAGCGTCGACGAATTCATCTGGCCGCACGGTATTACGCCTCCTTTACATCACGCACGCAAGCGGCGATTCCGAAAACGGGTGAACAAGAGGGTTCGTATGAAGCACGACTGTTATTACATTACTTTCCTCACGGTACGCACCGCAGACGATCGAAAGCGTCGAAGAAGAAGTGGAACGGCTGTTGGCAGCAGACAACATCGCATCGGATGTCAAGTATGGTGAGTCGAGAGCACGAAATCGAGCACTTGTTTCTTTTTGTATGCTAACAGCCTTGCATGGTAGAGGTCCTTGAAAATGTAAACCCGGATCTTTCGGACTCTGAATTCATCGAGCGCGAAGAGCCGCTAGAAGCCCCCACCCCTGGCCCTCCAGGTTCTGAGGCAGGCGATGTGGCTACCCCAGGGCATGACGCGGCGGATGAAGATATTGAGGAGGGGGAAGAAGCCGAACCGGAGGGTGATATTGATGAAGAGCTCGCCGCCGAGCTTGACCTCGCCCTGGGTGACGAAGAGGAAGGGGAGGATGATGAGGATGATGAGGAGGACGAGGAAGAGAGCGACGATGATGAGGACGATGAGGACGCTCAAGAGAGGAAACTATTGAATGAGGAAATAAGAGACTTGGAGGCTGCTGTGACGAAGAAGGAACATGAAGTTGCAATCTCTGCAAACCCGCTCATCAAGGTATCTTACTTTCACTTATGGATTCTTCCACACGCATTGAACGATTGTTCTCAGAAACGGTTTGAGGATGCTCTCAAGAAACTCTCGGCTGACCTGGACCTGAAACGTGCCCAAAGAGACGAGATGAAAGAGAGGCAACGACGGAAGAAAGAGGGCATTGCTGCTGAAGACCCAGATACAGATGTGGAAGGCGGTCCTCAAGACGAGGTTGTGGAAAACGCTGCTCAGGGGGATGCTGACCTGTTCGGATCCGACGATCCAATTGCTATGGAAATCGGTTGAGTTCAACCAACCAATACATAATCTATACATTCGATTAGTTGTCTGCGCGATGCTTGCTTTCTGGAGCAACGGCTCTGCTCATTGGATACTTGCGTTAAGATCAAGCTCGAATGTGAATGTGAATGTATCCTAGAATGAGCAGCGTAGCGTACTCATGACCGAGACAGCCTAACGAGTCCTGCCTGCATCAAGAGCGGGGCATACACAATGCAAACAAATGGCGCAAACCACACGCCCAGCACTTGCCAGTCCCACAACGCCCTCTCTACCTCCTTCGGTAAAAGAAGCCAACCCCAAGCAAGCAATGAATACGCTGCGTAGACTGCTAACCGGGAAGGCTCGCTTAAGGGCGAGGCCGATGTTTGGAAGTGTCGGGATGGAAAACGACTGCAGATAAGCGGGATACCGAGGCTGACGGCGAGCGTTGCAGCCAGAGAGAAGTTGAGAAGGGAGGTTATAGAGATGACCGTCGACGCTAAACAGAGGTTGAAGGACTTCAGGAGAACGGAGAACGGAGCCGTCCCTGGCGGATGAGACGGTATAAATCCGAGGAGGACCTGGGGAATGAGGCTAAATGTTAGGAGAAGGATCCATGATGAGACCTGAAGAGACCAGCATAGCAATGAGCGATGCACGAGGAGGCGGAAAGTGAACGTACGGCTTGGTTTTGGAGGAACCATGAAGTGTTGATCACGGCGAATGCCAGTAGACCGATTGTATGCGTCGCAAGAATAGCAATGGTTGCAGGTAGCACGGGCCTTCGTCTCGATCGCCATGACGGCTGGATTGTCTTATTGGCAGCCTTCACAGCCTTTTGATCATCTTCTTTGTCTTGCTGTTGTGGCTCACTAGGTGACTCTTGCACCCATCCCGCCTCAACCCACTTCCCGAGTCCCCAAAATATCATCGCGACCCCGACGAGTACAGCACTGGGGAGGAACATTCCGATCTTCATAAAGGTTCCTGGGGACGTGAGTATGTAGAAAAAGAAGGAAGCATGGAGACGCTCGAGAAGATTGTTCGATGTTCTGAGAGTCGATTCGATTATTCTGACGAAGTATGATTACACGGATGGCATGAATATCAGGGATGACCAACCTGCCGAGCGCAAAGAAACCGTGGGGACCATCAGCCGGAACAGCATACAGAGTAATTGCATCGATCCGGAATCTGTTGACAGTTCAACCAATCGAGCTTATCTTTGATTGGTAGAGGCAACTCACCGGTGAAACAAGCCATGAGGCCCACTCGGTCTGCCCCTTGCTTGATAACTAACATGTCTCTTTACATTTCTTACTCTATACTCAAGGTCCCTGAGTTGCGGACTGCGTTTCATGAACTCTGGTACATTTGCTAGGAAACCGCGCTGAGGTATATCATGTAGCTCCAGATGGTCATAGAGGACGAGGGGAACGCCACCCGTGTAATGAGAAATAAGACGTAACGAATTTATTAAGTCTTGGTTGGGTAGCCGACCATTTAGGCCCTCTGTGTGCAGAAAGAAGGTTACTGATTTGGTTTGAAAGGGCAGAAAATAACGAAGACTGACCAAAAAACACGCCAAGGTGAGAGAATGAGTGTCCACTGTAATCGATGTTGAGGGCATTCCAAATGACGCCAGATGTAAACTCGAGGAAGTCAGTATCGAGATCTGGGCAATCATGTCAGTGTGATAATGCTGAGGAAAGTGAATCTGACTTTGTGGTATGGTGCCATGGTACGCATTCAACCAGGCGTATGTGCCATCAAAATAATTGTCACCTATCACGAAGATGATATCCTTCGCCCAGAGCGAATGGTCTAAGGTAGGTCAAACAACCACTCAAGAAAAAATCGAGATATACATACTTTTCAGAAAACCAGCAAGAGCCATCACCGTCGCGATACCTCGTAGGTTGTATGGTTCCTTGCCAACCTCACTGAGCCACGAGGCACTGATGACAATAGCTTCAGAGCCCGAAGCTCGAGGTGAGTTCATGAGGGCATAAGCATTAACGCCAGAGACATTCTATCAACAAGAATGTATGATATACCGTGGTATTGGAAGTGGTAGACAAGCACGTACACTGGAGGGGGTAAAAAATGTGTACGGTTGCGTCGCAGCAGCGAGGCCAAGTTTGGTAAATTCATCACGAATGAATATGGCTCTCCTGTGCTGCACGTCAATCACCATGATGATAAAAAAGATAGTTCCGTGATCTCACTGCTCACTCGTAGCATTTCTGTCACGAAGACCTTCTAGATGATGAAGATACAAGTCTGCCACGTGTACATTTTGCCAGTTCCAGTTGGTATTAACCTGTACTCGGACTCAGGATGCGTAACGCCTTGCGTTCAGTGCTGAGTCACGCACCTGAGCAGGTTGCAATGCATTTTCGTCAATGTAAACCCCTTGAGAAAGCGGTGGAATAGGGATGACGGTCATCCATAGGTAACCAGCTACAAGTAAGGCAGTTCTGTAGGAAGTCATTGACGCGATGAAAGCTTAGAGGGGAATAATACGAACGTGATCTTTGAGAGGTTGCGATAAATGTGGCCTGCAGCACTTTGTCGCCGTCGTAGCCTGACCGCACTCGCATTCTGCTGTGGTCTCCTAAGCAGGTTTCGTATTCTGTCCATGTTGTCGTCGTCCAGCACGGTGACCAGGGTAGACCGAGTTTAGCCAAGTAAGGGTACTTGACGTGCAATGGACCAAGGCGGCGGCTGAGTTCGGCTGATGAGCGGTCGGAATTCGCGAGTCTATCTCAGGGTCTCTCCACTTGACCCCCTCTGCATTCTCTTTCTTCTACGACATCCAGGTCACATCCTATATCAGCAGCGAACCGTATACATCTTCTACCATGGCGCCGAAACGCAAACGCAGGGTATCCCCCGTACCCAAGGGCCTTGCTGCTGGTGAACAACTCAAACGTGCCAAGCTTGCAGCTGGCGAGTCGTCTGCTTGGGGATGGGTTGATACAGAGGTCTCGGACCCATCCCAAATCACCCTTGAGCACCGTCTTATGACCTGTGGTTTGTCGAAACGCAGTAAGAACCCCTTCTGCGGTAACAAACACGCGCCGAAGCTCGAAAAGTCACTCCCTACGCCCGCTGACGAGGCCCAGACTACCGTTGCCAATGGTGAACTCGAGAACGATGTCATCATTGTCTCCGACGACGAACCATCACCTTGTAACAAGAAAGTATGTAAGAACAACCCCAATTGCTTGAACTACCTCGGTCAACAACAGTGGGAGGACGAAGGTAAGCTGTAGTCCGTCGAACGCGTTACAAGGGCCCGCTGTAATCCAGGACGTGTGTTTCCTCTAGCAACAACCAGACAACTGTTCATCAAGGCTTCGGATCTAGGTTTCAATCCGATCCTAAGCTCTCGTGACCCCGAGTTGCCCGTGGGACTGAAGGCGAGTTGTTGTTTCTTGTGCGATTTAGGCGGATCATCTACATCTGTGCCGAGTAGAATCTTGGCGCAACCTGCTATGCAAACGCTTTCCTTCAAGTATGTATTCTTGGTGATGTTTCGGATATTCCTACTTACAGATGTACGGAGGTGTGGTTCCGGGATCTGGCGTTTCGACGTGGAGTCTACCAATGTCATCCATCCCAGGATATCGAAAACGATTACGAAGTTTGTTGCCTCTTGTAAAATCTCAAATCAGAACCCAACCAACAGAAACCTTAGGACTCTCCCATATTTCAACTCCAAGTCACGTTTGCCGCCCTTCAGGAGAGTACTGAGAATGTGTACAATCCAGCTAAATTTGTAGAGAGCCTTAAATTATCTACATCCGAACAGCAGGATGCACAAGAGTTGATCTCTCTCTTTAGGAGTCAGGCGTCTCGCTGAATAGTCTTTCAATAGATTTTCGAAACTTTTCATGTCACATCTTGACAATGAATTTCAGAAGCAGCTCACCCCATCTCTCCGGACCCTTATATCCAATCAAGTAGGTCGTAGAACCTCTGTCAACATGACTTACTACATATTCGTGGCAGTTTCAAGGGGAAATGGTCTACGGAACACTTTGTCACAATTGCCGCAATAAGTCCGAGCGTTCATCCAAATTTCTCGAACTCGAGATCAACATAGAGGTGATGGGGCTTCTTTCACCACATGGTTATTGGTCCTGATATCGTGTTAGAATAATGCAAGGCTCGAAGATCGCATAGCTGTCCTTCTACAGAACGAGAAACTCACGGGAGACAACAGGTGGGTCCTTTGTTGTTTGTACATTGCCTTTTCAAGCTTATAACATTCTAACACTATCAGATATTCCTGCTCAAACTGCGCTTCGCTTCAGGACGCCACCCGCTACACCGAACTACGTTCCCTTCCTCCCGTCCTACATTTTTCTCTTCTTCGCTTCGTTTATGATTTCGACTCGATGGAGAGGAAGAAATCCAAGCATAATCTACTATTTCCCATGATGCTGGATATGTCTCAGTTCGTCAAAACCGACAATGCTACGAGTGATGTCGAGGGAAAAGAGGGTGCAACGAATATCTATGAGCTAAGAGGAGTGCTGTTGCACAAAGGACCAAGTGCTTATCATGGACATTACGAGGCCCAAGTTCTGGATACCACGTAAGCTTGACCATTGGATCTCGGACTCGCTGACCTATGAATATACAGTTCGAGAACATGGTTCCAATTCGACGATGAGGTTGTGACGAGGATTGATTTCCTCGGAGAAAAACGGTATACTGGCAAAGAAATCGTGGATGTCCTGAATGACAATGGGACTACAAAAAAGTGCGTGTTCTCCCGATTCTCGCTGGGGTTGCCTCATGTTTCTATCCTAATGTCAGGAGCGCAGCCCAACCCCGCGCACGTTCCGCGAAGAAGCGAAGGATCGACGACAGTGATGATGAGATCGCCGAGTACGTGATAAGTCCCCCATCATCATATTTCCTTCCATTTCATACGACGCATCTCTCAGATGTCCACCCCGCACGGCAGCCAAGGTTTCCTCGCCTGGCAAAACCCCAGAAGGGTGCGTCGTGTGCGAAAATTGGTGACATACGATATGCTTAACTATTTGATTTCGTCGAAATAGAGATGTCTTCTCGTCAAGGGATGCTTATATGCTTATCTACGCCCGGAAGGAAGAGGGGCCGTCGACCGGCATCCATGTGCCTACCCCAAATATTGCCGATAGCACCCTCGATTCTAACTCTTCTTCCACTTTTATTAATGGTGCGTCTAGGCCCTGCGCCGAGTCTCCTTCTGCCTCGGATCCAACTATTCTTGTTCCACCTCAACGTGCACGAGACGTGATCAAAGCTCTCAATGCAAGGCACGATGAAGCCTGCGAGCTCTACTTAAGAAGGTCAGTCCCCCAGATTTTTAATTTCCCACACAGGTATGGAGATGAAGCAATCTTCAAACCAGAGAAAAGGAAATCAAGGAACGTTTTGCTGAATTGAGAGAATGGATGCAGAGCGTATACATGCACTGGCATGTTGCGTCTGTCGAAGAGGTGCGTAGATCTCAATGGCAAGAAATCTGGGGGTGGAGAACTACGTCATTTGGTTGAGCACTTCTTATTTCGTCCTTTTCTTAGGATGCCGTAGTGGTTAGCAGACAAGCACTCGAGAATTGGTTGGCAAAACCGCTTGTAAAGCCCGAAGAACAGAAATCGCGTTCCCAATCTGTTTCAGCAGATGCCGAGGTCGAGGTACTGCCACCGCCCGACATCCTGTGTAGTCATGGCGGCCTGCACCCGCACAGGGGCAATAACATGAAGCGCATGTCGAGAGCAAGTGTGAATCCTCACTGTTCCTTATGATGACTTAGAATCTCCCAATTCAGAAAGCATACGAGAGGCTTAGTCTTCGTGAGAACATCGGTCCTGTGCGTAACCCGCAAGATGTTTGTGATATTTGTGTCAAAGAGTCTTTCATAGGTGAGTTGTAGCCATGTTTTAGTCTTGCTAACTCATCCCCTTTTCACAGAACGACTTTACCAGATTGAACATCCCCGTTTAGTCACTCAGTTTGATGAAATATGTGATATACAACAAGGGGAGACTGGATACTGGGTTTCCAAAGCCTGGTTAAAAGGTATTCCCACCTATTCTGCCACCATCAACTCACGCCACTCACGGGGACATTGGCCCGTTGGTCTGGTATGCGTAGCCTGGAGACTTCAGAAGCCCAGAATGCATGTTCCGCTGCATGGTGACCCTTCTCCTGGATCTTCGGAGTTTCGTGGGCACGTGCGTTGTGAACATGATCAGTTATCCCTTGTGTCAACTGCCCGTCGCAGTATATCCTCCCAGGTGAGCAGCAGGTCTGTTCCAATATGGAAACCACTGCGGGGCATGATGCTTAACAATTGCTCCTGTTTATCTGATCAGGCGTGTGAGATCCTCAAGAAGTTGTTCCCCGATTGGGTACCGGTGTCAACCAACCAAGAATCCTGTGCAATATGCGAGGCATACATTCATAGCTCAAAGGAGGACAAACGTGAATTACGGAAGAAGGCAGAAGATGAGAAGGTGAGTAAGACCGACATGAAGAACCACCTCCATTTTATGAACGCTGGACAGGCACGATTACGACACATGCACGACAATGCACTAATAGGAAATACCCTTTTGCTCGAAAACGTCCCATGCGCTGTCCTTCCAGCTGACTTTGTCCGAATATGGCGAAAGTGGCTGAGTCGGCCAGCCGAAATCCCTCGTCCCGATAAAGTCGACACATCACCGCTCTTTTGCCAACACAACCACCTTGTGTTCGACCCTAACGCCCCAAATGACTGGGATAGTGACGTTGCACTCATCCAAATGAGTGAATGGCTTATCTTGCAAGAGCTGTAGGTTTCACTCTATCAGCCACGACGTTTCTTCCCACCTCATGGCTCGATTGACTGCCGAAACGTCTGCATACTGACATATAACCGCAATAGGTACACCTGTGGACGCCCGGTGGCTGTCGAAAAAAGGTTCGTCGAAGATTCTACGGGCGCATTGGATACGAAATTTGTACACGATGCTCCCGTCTGCCACGATTGCCGTTTGAAACGGTAAGTTGGCGCACATTCCGTTTCCCGCATTAGCTCCAGGGCCAAACCCCATTCGCCCACCTCGCCCTCTGTAGCTTCATTTTTTTTTTCTGACCGCACATTCCATTCTGTTTTGAACTCAGGCGCCGCGATTATGACCTGACCGACATCACCGTGAGATTCTTGAGCTCGAAACCTGTTCTCGGCGGTGAACACGATGAGGGTCTGGTACAACGCGGCAGCCAGCACCCGAAACAAGAGTCTGGACCGCGGACGACAGGTGGAACGAGGCAATCTAAACGCATTCGTCAAGGTAGGGACAGACGAGAGAACACGCGGCTCAAGATATCCAAGTCGACGACCGTCAAGGACATTAAAATTCAAGTACGCCCAATGCGCTCTTTGGGCGGTTTTGTGTCATTATTGTTGCTTATTTCTCCTTGTAGCTGCACGGCGCGTTCAAGATTCCGACGATCTGTCAGAGGCTGTTCTACAAGGATCAAGAACTCCAGGACAACGCGGTCACCGCCGAATCGTTGGGCATCTTGATGAACGATGCCCTTGACCTTTGGGAGGAAGCTGAGAATGAAGATAACCTCGAGAACAGTCCAGATGGGCGTGCGAGCAAGCGACGAAAAGAGGAGAAAGGATTTGGCGGAACCCTGTTGGCAGCCTCAGCGTCTTACGCAAGCCTGTCTGCCGACACCGGTACAAGCTCCGAAGGCGAAGGGCACGAGCCGGCCAAACCTTGTCCCGCCTGTACGTTCGACAACCCCTTGGACAACAACTTCTGTGATATGTGCGGGCAGAGGGTGCATGCAGCTTGAGAGTGTCATTGTCTTTGGTATCACATATGAGTACAGATAATGCTTAATCGGCCCGGCTTTTTTCTTTTTCTTTTCTTTCTACCGTCAAATGGTCGAAGATGATCGGAACCAAAAAAAAATGCACCAATTCTATGGTTCATGAGAGAGAGAGACCAACAAAAAGGAGAAAAAGAGATCAAAAGGAACCCAAGCAGTAACAAACAAAAGGAAAAAAAAGAACCAAACCAGTATGACACCGTGTAACGTGGATGACCGTGTTCGCGTCACGAAATTCAATTCAAGTCCGGTAAAGGAACGGCAGGGGGAAAAGGAACGACGACGTTTGTCGAGCTTGTCAGACTTGAAGGGAATGATGCTACAGAGACAATACTCGATGAGCGAGGCCGCGCAATATCCACAGGCACAATGCATTGCATGGGATCAAGCATGGACGCAGGTGAACTCACTGAGGGTCGCGTCTGTTGCTGGAGAAGCGAACTGGCCGTTATCAGCACGTCCACTTCGCTGGACAGAGGCCCTGTGATCTCAACAGCTTGTGCAACGGCAGATTGCGTTGCCACAGACACTTCGTTCACCGTGACTTGAGTGGCGGCTGGCGGAGGAGGTGGCAGACCGGCAGATATCTGACTGGCAACGGCGGCGGATCGATCAGCAGCAACTTGCCGAGCCGCTTGTAACACAACCTGCTGGGCAGCCACCGCTAAGACATTTGTTTGTAATGGTGTATCAGATCGTTGTCCAGACACCTCTTGGTCGAATGCTTGTGCGGTGACCGTGAGCACATGCTGTTGTTTCGCAAGTGCCTGCAGTTCCGGAACATGCTCGTTGGATGCCGTTGACGCGATAACCTGAGACTGAGCCTCCTGGGCGACCCGCTGAGCAGCCGTCGTCAGTACCTGGATGACCTGAGCGTCATGGTTTGCAACCGGAGGAACTATGGATGACGCCGTCGTCGATCTCAGTAACCTAGGGCAATGCTTTCGTGAGAATGGTGGCGCACAGATGACAGTGTGAACGGACCTGGGGGGTGTTACCTGAGGGGCACTCATGTCGCTGGATATACGCCTTGCCTTGTGAATGTCGCCATTCATGGAACTTCGTCTGGGAGTGGGGAAGGAACCATCGAGGGTGGAGACAGGGGCAATATTCAGATGGAAGGTCTGTGAGAGATGTTCCTCGATGCCGTCTTGCATGTACTATGAGTGGCGTTAAGAGCTGAAACGTCTGTCTGTGGCGATAGAAACTTACTCTCGCTACAACCGTAATATCACAGCTTTCTGCATCGGGTGGCGGTGTCCCTTGTAAAACGTCATCTTCCCATGTTAGCCATGACGGAAGAGAGGGAGAACTGTAGGTAACTTGTAGGTTCGTCCGCGACGCTTGTGGGTCCCAGATGCGAGGTGCCCAACTCCACCGTAGCCCCACGTATGCTACGCTTGGTGGTGATCCAGCAACACGACGGTGGAAGGCTCGGAACGTCCACCTTCCGTCTGGGAATTTCTTTGCGTCAATATTCCAGATGTGGTTGCCTTTTGACTTGGTTTTTTTCCCTTCTTCGTTGAAACGAGATATGTACGGTTGGTTCCAAAGGTAGGTTCGGATCTGTGATGCACTCGGGATGAGTGCTCGGTTGGAGGGAATCCTGGAGAGATAAATTAACCTTTTTCATGGGAATTTTATCCTCCGGATAGCCTTGTCGAGCAAGCTACAGGATGATAATCAATGATAATCATTCCGCCCAACGGCAGCATGGCTTACTTCTTCCAAAAATGCGTTGGTGAAGGCTTGTATCCGGAATTTGAACGGGCGAAAATCGGGAGACTCGTCTAGGCGTTGCATCTTTTTTGCCATCAAGGTTTGATGTATCGGTTCACCTTTCGCATCCGTTGCGTCCACTGCAAACGCGGTGAGCCAGCAGGACATTCATGTTGGCTGTATGCTTACGATTCGAACAAATACTGTTCAAAAATTCGAAAAAGATGCGATCTACTTCCGCGCGATATTCCTGTGGTACCTCGTTTGCATGATTCGAAGCAGACAGATTCTCCGTGGAGTTTTGCGTCAGCAACGCATTGGAATGGTTGCTGTGAATGACGCCAGGTCGGGATGCTTGAGACAGGGAAGACGTTCTCGGTTTGTTTCCGGAAGATGACTCGGGGCTGTGTGACTGGGAGTAATCCCCACCGTCTGAATCAATGTCATTTTCCCCTTCCTGAGACGATGTAGGACTGTGAGCGACCTGCTTTGCAGTTACCATGGCGAGAGAAGGTTGGAGAAAATCAAGCGCTCCAGTGACAGGGGGCACTTCAGGCAGACCGGACACAAAGGTATTGTTGTTTGTGAATGAACCTGATCGCGATACTCGGCCAATGGGTGGACTGATACCCGCTCCTCCTACTGTGTGTGACCGTGATGGAGAAGACGAGACAGCAAACGTGCCGGTGGACGCGAATGACAGAGAGGATACAGTTGCGTTTGTGCTGGGTATAGATTGAAAATTAATGCCAGTGGTGAGTGAGCTTCCCGAGTGTCCGTGTTGATGCGTCCTTGGCGGTATAGTTGTCGTTCCATCCGTCCACGATGTTCGAACTTGACCTGGGAATTGACCTGGGTGAACGACGGTTGATAACAAAGGAGACGTGGAAACAAAGTCTGTAGACGTCGTCCCGGCTGAAGTGGCGGGAATGGAGAATGTCATTCCACTGAAAGCGCTGTGTGGCAAGCCGGCGGAACTGGTCAGGAGTGAAGTAGGCTCGGCAGGCGGGTTATAAACGTTAGTCTGCGAAAACGATGGCGCAGAGGTCGCCACCGGCTGCGGCATATGGAGAACGTCGTCCTGTGGCTCCATCTTCGGGGCCTTGATGGCGCGATCACCCCCCATGGATGACGCACATCGCTTGCGGGACAAATCGGAGGTATCCGATATGCTCTGCGGGTCCAGCACACTCACGTCTGTGTGGCCCCCAGAGAAATGCAAGGCGGTGTCCTGCAAGGCATTCACTGGGCGGCGAGTTGAAGACATGGGTGCGGTAAAGAACGGTAGAGACAGACCTGACACGGCCGAAAAGCGGCGGGGGGAAGATCTCCGAGAGGTGGGAGGAGGGTCGTTTATCTGTGTGGCAGCAATGAGCTCTGAAACCAGGGCGATGGTCTTCCTGAGCTCGTCAATTCTAGCGTTTGCCTCCACACCCTGTCCGAGTGAGCACGCGTTGCTCGCGGACTGGGCAGTCTGAGCGATGCTGTGTGGAAGAGCGATCTGAGCGAGCGGTGTATGAGAGGCGCGGACGGGTGCTTACCCTTTGAGCATGTCGCCGACGACCATGAGGTGTGGGTCGCCAAGTGGATCTGGGTCGCTGTCTCTCCTTTCTAGACGGGGATCGAGGACGTCGGGGGGCGGGAAGATGAAGCCAGGTTCCTGGCCTGAGGAGGGGGACGTGCCGGCAAGGGGGGAGTAGGCCATATCGGAGGCCGAGTTGACGAGTGTGGCCGAGGTGGATTCGACGGCGGAGACGGGGATGGAGAGGGCCATGGCGGATGCGGAGAAGGTGGGGGGCATACCGAGGCGCGGGGGTGAGTGTATGCTGGAGGCAGAGCCGGAGCTTTGGCTCTGTGGGGAGAGACGACACGGTGCGGCGAATCGAGGAAAGTCGGAGAGCAAGGCGGGCGGGGGTGCGCGTGAGGATGACGATGGGTCCATGGCATTGCCTAGATCGACAGACTGGTGGAAGATGGAGACGAGGGCGTCTTTTGAGAGGGCAGAGGTGGGAGAAGATGCCACCATCTGTGCATTTACGTCTGTGGGGATCTTGAAGAGAGCGCAGTCGCTCAGCGGACGTCGAGCACCGGAGGACGGGGAGGAGAGGACATGCAACTCGCCTGCAGGTTCGATTTTGGTCACATAAATTCTGTCACAGGCACAAATCAATATACCATCAAAATTGAAAACATTTTCCTAATCAACTTTGCCCGACCCTTTTCCTTTTCTGGATATTTCATATTATGTAATCTTTTATCCATACTCGCCGCCTCGCCCGTTCCATGCTGCACAACGTGGCGAATCCCATCAGCGCATGCCCGCACACTCCCTCCGTTGGCGA
This sequence comes from Fistulinella prunicolor, assembly GCA_038089875.1. NCBI lineage: Eukaryota > Fungi > Basidiomycota > Agaricomycetes > Boletales > Boletaceae > Fistulinella > Fistulinella prunicolor. The sequence continues at coordinate 20,604 of JBBPLP010000254.1, forward strand.
CCGTTCAATACCGTCTACCACGGCCCGGTGATCTCGACCGATCTCGATCTCGGCGTCGATCACTAGCCACACAGTCAGCACGACCGCCACAACTCGTCCACAGCTTGCACTCACTCGTAGCGAGACGACGGCTGTCTCTCATAACGCTCCCGGTCCCGATCGTCACGTGAAGACCGGTGCTCCCCTCCTCGCTCACTTCCCGTCCGTCCCGACCCACTCCCTACCCCGCCTGATGGGACAACGGAAGACGGAGGCGCCATCTTGCGCTTCTCTCGTTCCTCCCGAAATTTCGAAAGCATGTTGCGCAGCTCGTGATATCCCAGATGCATCTATCAAACACGTGACTCTTCACTTTCAAAATCATGCCGTCCTTGACTCACCTTGCCTCCAAAGTGGTCGGCCAACCGCCGGTCGGAGTCCAACACGGACAGATAGGCACCGCATACATCACACACACGAAGCTTTTGATGCCCAGATGCCCCGGACGTGTCCGTCAGTTGCTGCAGCTCTCGCTACCCACCCGCCAAAACGTCAACGCCACGACGACCAGACCAAACCTGTCACGACTTACCTCCTTGTCCGACTTCTCGCTCTTGAGCGCCTCAATCGCAGCCATTTCCCGCATCGACTCCTCCACCTTGCCTTGTTCACCTAGCCGAAAAACGAGTCAGAATCCCCTCTTAGCCCTTCAACGTGACTAACCCAGGGTCTCGATCTTTTCCGTCCCACCCTGAATCGCAAGCTCAATTTCTGCAATTTCTCGCATCAAATTCGTCGTTTTTGCATTCTCTTCAGGCGTCTTTTCCAGTCTCCGGTGTGCAGCCCTGATTCGCCTGTCACATTCATCAACGAAGGCGAAGATGTTCGACTCATATTCCATTTGAAATCGTGCGAAAATGGGGTCATTCGGGCTTGCCTCACGTGCTTGCAGAAATTCAGTTTTCAGTCGCTCGGTATGGGACTTTGGACATGCGCCCAGGTCCATTTTCTACATGATGTTCGCTGTCATTCACTGTTCACAATCTAGAATACGAATACACACCGTATTCGTGAACAATGCATGTGGACACGTCCCACATAGAAAGTTTCGGCAGACCTTTTCGTCCGACCACACCAAATTTGCATTGGCGACACCCATGGCTTCTGGCCCCATCATTTGCTATGAAAATGTTAGGAACGTGTACGCGGTGCCAACGGAAGACCGACCTCCAGGAGCTTCCTCTGCATTTCAGCGAGACGTCCCATATTGGCGAAACTGTTGGTTGCCCAAGCTACAGTACGTCGAGGGTGGAAGTTGAAGTGTTTATTTGTCACTGTGTAGCAAAAGCCTCTGAATTAAACATGGGCAAACAAGGCACGCCTACGCTCTTAGCAAACGCGTCTGCCCTTTCCACCTACTACAAGCTTGTTTCCTTGCATTTCCTTCCAATCAAACTTTTCTCAAATACGAGATATAGCTATCGTGTCATTCATCACGCCACATCAACTCTGAGCTCGGGTCCGCACGATCAATATATCATAACGCATACCGCCAAGACGTGCCTGTGTTGGCCGATGCCAATCTATACATGACGAGTGTATCAGGCGATGTGAATCGCTCAAATTTGCAACACTGTTTGCTACTGATGGACAGTACACTATTGATCGTCATTCACACCATAAAGTGACAAGATCGTGAACTATTACAAGTAGTAATAACACAGGCCAGTATGCTGTATTAGGTAGGTATGCATGCATGGAACATGAGGAAAATATAGGTAGCATGGTGACAGTAATGATGTGGTAACAAGAATAATACAGCGCAACGTGGGGAGGATCATCACTGAGTGCTAACCTGCTTTGTGCGATCACGACCACGGTCTCGACCGTAATCTCGACCGCGGCCGCGACCACGTCCTCGAGCTTTGCCACGCTCTTCATTTTGAGGCGATCGCGAAGGTGGATGTGAGATACCGTTCTGCATTTGAGGTGTCTCGTTTGGTAAATGTAGTGACTGGACAGAGCGATGCGAGTTGGTTTGGGGACGATGGGTTCCCCGTCTGTTTGAACGCCAGGAACTTTTGCCAGTACTCGAGGCTATGTTAGCCGAGAGGCCGGTCTCCTGGGTGAGAGCTTTGGGAGTGGGTGGGGGCGTGAAACCTCCGTAACTCATCAGAAGGTTTTGGATCTCCGTGTACTTCGTGTTGTCGTTACCCGTCTTCTTCAGCAACGCCTGTTTTCCCTCAAGGGACGTGACCATCGTCCAGGAGTTACCAATGTCTTGGGTCGTCGCTAGGCCCTTATCGAGGACTATCCACACCACCTCCGGTTCGGCGGAATCCAGTGCAATGGAAAGAAGCGTTATCGGAGGCGGAAGACTATAGATAGCATCATGGTCCTCCTGCTTCGGGTCGTATGACTCGAAGAAGTGTTTGATAATTTGAACATGACCATGCTGTAGAGCGATGTGAAATGCCGAAAGACCAAGTGAATTCCGTTCCTCAGGATCAGCGCCTACAGGGCAAGGTTCAGGATTTGCTGTGAACGGTCATTAAAAGCGCACGGGCTTACTGTGGGCATCAAGCCATTCGACAAGGTTGGCATCACCCTTCTGCGCAGCAATATGCAAGAGCGTCTCCATTGGGTCCTCGGGGTGTACTGCGACGTAATTCTCGCAGCCCTTCTTGATTTCCCCACCAGCGGGATCGACTTCATCTTCCCACACGCCTTTCTTGACCTTGGAAGCCTCTCCAGCGTGCGCAGCAGCAAATGTGGCCGATCGCAAGGTTTGAACACGTTGCTGCTGGAGCTGTGCCCTTTCGACCGCTTTCTTGCGCTCACTTTCGGCTTCCGCTTTCCTTACGGCTGCCTTCGCTCTCTGCCGCTCCTCTGCCTCTTTACGTTCTGATTCAGCCAATTAGTACTCATGGTGACGTTAAAGACGCTTTGAACGCACCCTTTTCGCGCATCCGCGCTTCGAATGCCTTGCGTTCAACCTTTTGCTGGGCCCTGCGGGCTTCTGCTCGTTCCCTCTCTTCCCTCGTGCTTTTTAGGCGAGCTTCGTATTCTTCCTGTGTCTCGGGGGCTTTCCGAGGACGACGACGGTGTGGGTCCTCTGGTAATACGTTAGTAACGATCGTCGTAATAAGACATGACCATCGTACGGGTACGGCTATAGCCACGCCCAGTGCGGCCGTTCAGTACTTCTTCGAAGAGGAACCTGATGAACAGAACGTGGGGTCAGGGGAGCGGCGGGACGCGGAAACGTCTCCTACCTGAAGAACCTAAGACGCTCCAAGTCGGGCTCGTCATCTTCATCGTAGTAGAATTCGTCGTCATCATCATCCTCGAAATGATCATCGTAGTAGTCCTCGTCGCTGTCGTACATGTAGTCGCATGGCCAAGGGTGGAGTGGCTCAGAGGACGCTTGGAGCACAGTATATGCTTCACTGATCTGCTGGAACTGCGTGGTAGCCTCTGCATTTCCGGGATTCTTATCCGGGTGGGTACGGAGGGCTAACTGACGTGTTTCTGTTGGTAAACGCGTTGAAACGGATGATGGACACCCACTTGCTTGTATGCCGATCGGACCTCGTCAATCGACGCCCCCTGTCGTTGGATTTAGAGCGCGACTCCCTGGCGAACAATAACTTTGGCGTCTCCATACCTGCTCGAGGCCAAGGACAGCATAAGCTTCACTGACAGAGGGTTGCTTGACCATCCCGCCACGAAAGAGAAAAAAAAGAGGCGAACGACGCGACTGAGACGCGCTACTACTAAATTAGCCACATGACATAGCCGGAACGGCTCTGCCGGACAAAGGCGAGCCTCTTGTCTCTTGCCCACCATGTCTGAGCTCGTCTCCCAGATACCACCAACCGAACAACAACATATCGTGCCACCCACCCCCCTACCGACTCAGGAAACCACACAGAATGTCTCTATACTCTCCGGAATTTTCGGTGACAAGTGCGTCGCGCGCGTCGTTTGAGGGACAAACCCAAGCTCACAAACTCAAAAAAGTGTAGCCCTTATTTTCAAGCGGGTTTTGGGCTCATGGTATTTGAAACATACACGCCGTCTTTTTCGCGTTCACATTGATTTTGCTCCCAGGGAATTGGTGTGGGGCTTACAGCTCTTCGCCAGGGTCTCGTTCTAGGGTCGACCGCGCTCCGTCGTCGCATGCTCGTTTCCCTCGAGATGAATAATAAAGACCACTCATATGAATGGTTCCTGGCGTGGATGGCACACAACGCGAACAATTCATCATCTCAGAGACGTGCCGCGCAGACCTGGTTACGCAGCCACCAATTGAGCGTCGAAACGGCGTTTGAACAAAGGAGCAACGGAAGCTCATCGGCGTTATTCAGGCTTGTTGCAGGACCTGGAGTGCATTGGTTCAAGTACCGCGGGGCATGGATGCAGGTTTGTCGCTGGTGTTTTTCCGAGAACAATTCAATTAGACCCTTTGTATTGACCAATGGGTTTGAAGATGAAACGGGAACGTGAAACGCGCTCCATGCAATTGATGTCTGGTACTCCATGGGAGACGGTCACATTGACAACGCTTTCACGGGATAGACATTTATTTCCACAACTCCTTACGGAGGCTCGGGATCTTGCGCTGAAGGGTCAAGAGGGTAAACTTGTCATTCGCACCGCATGGGGTATTGAATGGAAACAGTTCGGTCAACCCCGAAGAAAGCGTCCGCTGCACAGTGTTGTGTTGGACACGGGCGTGAGCGAGAAAATTGAAAGCGACGTTCGCGCTTTCTTGGGGCGACGGCAATGGTACGCTGATCGAGGTAACTGCATTTCTCTCAAACAAGTTATGGATACTGAAATCGGCATCCAGGTATACCCTACAGGCGTGGATATCTTCTTTACGGACCTCCGGGATCGGGAAAGACTTCATTCATTCAGGCACTCGCAGGTTCACTATCTTATGATATTTGCCTTCTGAACCTCTCTGAACGCGGCCTCGCCGATGATAAGCTGATCCACCTTCTGTCTAACGCGCCGGAACGTTGTTTCATTCTCATCGAAGATGTAGATGCTGCTTTCAATAAGCGGGTACGAACAAGCGAGGATGGGTGAGTCTGTTTCAATATTTCGGATAGCATATATAGACTCGTCCGTAGGTACCAGTCTTCGGTCACATTCTCAGGCTTTCTGAATGCACTAGATGGGGTTGCATCGGGAGAAGAACGAATCATTTTTATGACGACGAACCACTTGGAGAAACTCGATCCAGCACTTATCCGACCTGGTCGCGTCGACCTCAATGTGCTGGTTGATGATGCTTCCCCAACCCAGGCAAACATACTATTTACCCGTTTTTACGGAGAAAACAACGAGGCATCCAAAGAAGATATCGATCGCATGGGACAGCAACTGGAGGAACTTATGGCGACAGAAATGCGTCATGGGCGCCGAATAAGTATGGCTGCCCTCCAAGGTCTATTTATCCGGAACGGAGCCAAAGAAACCTTGGCAGGGTGTCGAGAACTCTTCGTTGACAGACGGACATAACAGAGACCTGGTATACAATATGTGTATGTCCCCACGTACTGTCAGCCCGACAGTGAAATAGACAACAAAAATCTTTTCAAAAGATAGCCTTGCGCTTCCGTCCAGTGTATTTCGAGTCTCGAGGGACCCCTTCCTTCCCTCTTTGACGATATAGCTAAGAGACAGAATGATCTCAGCACAAGACAGCGGCGTAGAATGAAGTGCTCACTTGTTTCTTTTTCAGTATCCAATCTCTATCCTTGACAGTTTTCCGCTTTCCACTACGATCGCGCTTCTTTTCTTTCTCCCTTCTCCTCTCAAACGGTATCTGTTCATCCTCCATCTCTAGACCCTTTGGTAGCTGTTGTTGTCCACCTCCTGCACTACCCACGAGTAAACACAGGAATACCTTTTTCGCCTTTTTGGAATTCGGATAGTCAACAACAATGCCACCACCAAAACCTGCTTTTTGTGCTATGGAAGTGATGAGTTGAATTTGGTCGTCCGAGGAAGGGTAGAACTGGAGCACAGCGCGCGAAGGGTTACGGAGAGCAGAGTAGAGCGTCGTGAAGAAGCGGTTTAGGCGGTGCGGGGGTGACGACGTCGGATGGGACGTTTCCGCGTTCAACAACCATTGAAGGACGGATATACTGGCAGTGATGAATGATCGTCCACGAGAACGTCGTAGGGGCGCGCATTACCTGATTGCACCGTCAAAACTTCCCGGGCGGAATCCAAACCCCTGACCGATATCTTGCAAGAACAGGTCGCCTTCCACTTCTCTTTCCAGGGCCACCTCTGGACTCGGGGGGCGAATGTTGACTCCCGTGACGTCTATAACGTTTGGATGGACTCACCGAGCATGCTCGGGGCGATGTCTACGCCTGCCCAGACGTATCCTTCGTCGCCGAGTATTTCCCCCGACAATCCGGACCCACATCCGATGTCGAGAAGGAACGCGGGCTCATCTGGTGGGAGATTCAGCAACTCCAGTGCGCGGTAGGTCATGTCGGCTTGTATCTGCTGATTACGGGTGCTTGATGGACCGTCGAGGGCATCTATCATGATGGAAAAGGATGACTCACTTTGTAGTATACTTTTTGGCCTCGGCGTCGCCGTAGTACTAACGGCAAATATGGTCAGGGATTGATGACTGCATGAAAAGGGAGCCACACACGATTTCCGGGGGTGCTTGATACTCTGGTCTAGACATGATCTGTATCTTTCAGCGGGATATGTCGACGACTTCTGCAATAGATGTTCGAGATATGAGTGCCGCCATGCGCTAGACTCGTTGCAGCGAAAAATCGGGCACGTGACCTATATGATGGGCTGCGCTCAGTTGGACGCATACTACATCGCTCACGATGGCGACGACGAGCAAGCAGTACAAGGCCATCGGTGAAGACATCTGGAAGAGTCGTACCGAGAAAACAGTAAGCCAACGTTTTACGGTCTCCCGATGCCTCAAATTTGATCGGACTGATCCGCACATGACAGAATGCTGAACTATTTGCCCTGACATATGGCGCTCTCGTCGTACAGCTAATTCAAGATTATGAAGACTATGCCGAAGTCAATAAACAGCTCGATAAAATGGGATACAACATAGGGATGAGATTGATCGAGGATTTCTTAGCGAGGAGCTCTCTCGGCCGGTGCGCGGATTTCAGGGAAGTTGGCGAGGTCATAGCAAAAGTGCGTATCCTCGTACCCATTACAGGTCCATGCGTTCATACTAAAAATCGTCTCCAAGGTCGGTTTTAAGTCGTTCTTGAACATCACGCCCGCTGTTACACATGCCGCGCCAGTGTCGAGACCAAACAGCTCCCAGCAGCAAGGCGCTGTAGCGGGTTCATCGTTCGTTCTCACCCTCGAAGAGAACCCTCTGGCAGAGTTTGTTGAACTGCCAGACGAGGCTCTCGAAGGCGGTCTGTGGTTTAGCAACGTGTTGTGTGGTGTGATCAGAGGGTCTCTGGAGATGGTGCGTAGCGGCGCTCCTCCCTAACAGACGCGTCGTGCACCTTACCATTTTGTAGGTACAAATGCAGGTGCAGGCAGAATTTCTATCGGACGTACTTCGAGGAGATGAAAGTACGGAAATTCGCGTGACATTGTTGAAATACCTGGAGGAAGAAGTGCCCGTAGGCGACGATTAGACTCACCTGTATTTTTAGATTCGGACAGACAGCAACTGCACGCGCAGACAAATCTTAATGCGAATAATGTATTCATTGCCAGTCCATGTCTGAAACTCTACGCGCCTCGAATGGCTTGAGGTTCCCCCAAAACCTCGATGATATGGAGATAGTACTGTACGGGGTGCCAGAAACCCGTTCAACCGAACCGACTGACCCTGTTGAGCTTTCTCGCCGTCTTGGCATTTGACTGTGTATTTTGTCCTCTGACGGGTAGACCCATTGCATGCCTCTTCCCCACATAACTTCCGATCATCCTCAAGTGGGCAATGTTCTCCCTCACAACTCGTTTCGCCTCCGACTCGATCTTCAGGCTCTTCAGCGGATCTGAGGGTCCAGCCGTCGAGTCCCCGAAAGCTTTTCGTCGAATGTCCTCTATGGGCGTGGAGACAGGGGGAGGTTTGTACCCAACGGAGGCAAGCGGCATGCGGCGGAGTGGAGTCGCGGTGGAAGGGGAGGCAAGAAAAGAGGCAAGTTCGGTGACCTGGGTCGGTGTGAGGTCCCGTATTTTTTGGCGGTCGTGAATTTGTAGTCGTGCGCAGAGTCGGTGGGCTGTCTTGTTTCCAACGCCGTAGAATGTAGTCAATGCTTGCTGGCGGGGATATCAGGACGATGGAAACAGCAACGCGTCGTCTGACACGTACCCTGGCATACTGCAAGTCAGGCAGAAGTACTCCCAGAACGTGTACCATCTTCCAACACGGAAAGCAGGAAAGACACAATTTGACACTCCGCACTTCGTCTTCAATTAACACTCGACACCAACCCGACTCACACGAGCAGAACGACCGAATATGTCTACTAGCAAGGCGGAAGGACGTCGCCAGGAGGATCTCCTCAAACAGCGTCTTCAGAATCGCGAAGAATACGAGCGACAGAAGCAAAACCTCATCAACGAAACCGAAAAGTCACGGCCCTCAGCGAACAAGTTTGTTGGGCAAAATGACTCTATGGAAGACACTTTGAAGAATAACACGATCGGTCTTGTTCACCTGAAAGACTTCCAACAGAGGAGGAAGGCACTGGAGGAGGCAAAAGCTCGGGAGGCAGCGCGTACGAGTGAGCTCAAGTAAGTCAATGTTTCTGCAGACCTCACTGCACGGTTCAACACACAAGGAAAGGTGGCTAATAGCACGTGGAGGATTTGTTTAGAGAGGAAACAAAGAAGGCGAAAAAACGCAAGAAGGCGAAGTCGACGTTATCGTTTGCCATGGATGAGGAGGAAGGTGACGGAGAGGTATCTTCTCGCCAAACACCGGATGTGGAGAGCAGCGAACCTGTCACGAAACGCACCAAGTTCGGCAAAAACCCTAATGTCGACACGTCCTTTCTCCCGGATCGCGAGCGAGAGGAAGAAGAAAGAAGAGAAAGGGAACGACTTCGTCAAGAATGGCTTCGACGCCAGGAGGAACTCAAAGCAGAGGAAGTCGAAGTCACTTATTCATATTGGGATGGTAGTGGACACAGAAAATCAGTTATCGTATGTCATTCAGGTCCACTGTCCGAATGACCTGTCTCAAGCTTTCCCAAGTGCACGAAAGGGGACACCATCAGCAACTTCCTAGAAAAGTGTCGACAACAGTTTCCCGAGCTTCGAGGTGTCAGCGTTGATAACTTGATGTACGTGAAGGTGCGGGATCTCTCATTCTCAGCTATCAAATCATCTCCTCACATATCCTCTGCATTTAAGGAGGATCTTATAATACCAGGGGTAGGTGGTCCATTCGTGTCGGTTGTTCTGACGTTGACATCCATACAGCATTATACTTTCTATGACTTCATTGTCAACAAAGCCCGAGGGAAGTCCGGCCCTCTCTTTAACTTTGATGTCCATGATGACGTCCGCCTTCTCGCTGACGCAACGAAGGAAAAGGATGAATCACACGCTGGGAAGGTTGTGGAGCGAAGTTGGTACCAAAGGAACAAACACATTTTCCCTGCGTCCCGATGGGAGGTGAGTATACGACAGCTCGCCGTCATCCCTCGAACTGATGGACTTGCGCATTGTTAGATATACGACCCGGAGAAAGATTATGGAAAGTACACAATCGCTTGATCGATACTTGTTGGCTATAGGTCGACCTTATTAGGTCGTACGAGTTTACTGTACTTGGGCGTGCAATGCAACGAGAGTGATAATGACCGTATGTCCTGCAAAAAATGACTACAAAATGAAATGCCAGGACCGTGGATTGAACACGGGACCTCCAGAACTTCAGTCTGTTGCTCTCCCAGCTGAGCTACCCCGGCGTCATTTCATTTGGTTTATTTGTCTACCTGATCCTACGAGATGGTCAGTTGGAGGGCTTTGACCTGTGGAGGCCTTAGTGGCATCCAGTGCTTGGACTTTGGCTTTGACCTCTTCCAACATCTATAAGAGATGGATCGAAAGGACTATGTCGTCCCATCCATCCACCCACCTGTCTTACACTCTCTGCTACGATGCCCAGGAAGTTTCACTTTGGTACCGCCTGGCGGATCCCATCACCTCCACCTAGAAGCGGCGCGATCAGCGCGAGCGAACCGGACACGCAGTCATCTGCGTGCCACGATGTTATTCCACCAGCCAAAGGATCTTCATCGAACCCAGGGCCGACGGCGACGGCGAGCACATGCCACTTTACACCCTTTGACGAGCAGCCCGACGAGCAGATCGAGACGCCGCACTGGGAGACGGACCTCGATAACCACTTCGCGCACGTCTTCAAGAAATCCGCCTTGTCAACATGCTCGATCGACGACGTGGTGGCACAGGCGTTACATATCATCGGAAGCCCGACGCAAGCAAAGATTCATGCCCTTGCTCGAGCCATATATATGCACTGGATACGTAGGCAAATTCGGTCCAAGAATGCGAATACATTCTCTCCGAAAATCGTCGCTCTTATTTCAAAGTTGACGGAGCATCTGGGATGCCTCTCGGTTCACGCTGAAAAGGACTTCTTGCATGAACTCAATCACCTTTGCATCGAGAAATTGAAGCTGACCTGGCGCTTGGTACGATCTTCATGAATGCTTGTGATAGTTGACTCACACTTTTCGTAGTACGTCGCTGTCGCGATGGGTCGCGAAGCATTAGCCATATCTCGTGCAAATCTGTTTAAGCGAGTGATGGCTGCCACCACAATGATCGGTCACTTGTTCCGTGGCAGTCAGTTCCAATACAGTATCGCGCTTTGTGGTTTAGAATACATTGCCATCATGTCGCCCTGGGCGGATGCCCTAGTTGTCATTCATGCACTCTTGCGTGAACTGGGACCCAAATTTGCCCTAGAAAGACCAGGGAGGTGTTTCATCCAGAGTCTTCTCGCTGACCTTTTGCCGCTTACTGTGGCTCGGGCTCATTCCGATCGCTTCTGTCAGTCGGTGCGCCTCACAATGTTGTTGTTGGGAATGTCGCTGATGTGTTGACAAGATTTTTGCGATTAACACGCTCATGGCAGAGTGGTATAATGACACCTGCGTCACGGTGTACAATACCTATCCGGGAATGATTAACCAATACCATGCTCACCTCTTACAAATGTGAATACTGTTTTGCTACATGATGCACACATCCCGTCTTGATTTATGAATTTATGTGTTTGGGGATATGCTGCTATGATACACCTGGTTTGATGGTCTAACGTATGAGTTTGTGAACCAGTGACTTGGGTGATCTATTTTTTTTGCCGTTGGACCGATGAGTATGAATGATCAGTCAGCTGATATCCTTAAGGTCTCAGACGGACGTGAAATTAAGGTAAGTGGTCGATATAATGCGCCGTCATATCGAAGATAGTCCACAGGAGTCCGTGAGTGGTGATGCTTCGCACCGCACTCACACCGAGACCTTGATATATCCGTGCTATTCCAGCAAGTACTGGTTTGGGATCTTGCGGGTTAGGACCTTGCGTTATAAATGAGCAAGGCATAGACATAACAGCAGGATCCAGCTTACCCCGTACAAGCCGGTGGAGAGTTTCCCATACTCCTCTCGGCGGCGTGCCAGACAAGGCACGTTGTTGTACCTTGGTCTTGACCCTAGAGATGGATGTCATTGGGAATATCATAAGGTTTTTTAAAAAAACTCACACGTCAAGCGGGTAAATCAGTGCCCACGAAGTGACGCCAGCAAGCGAACCGCATACAAAAGGGATCACAGAGACGGGTATCGGTAACCAGGGAGGTGTCGGGCCCTGCTCCCCGGAGCGCTGTCGACCTAGGATATGACGCATGGCATCGTATTCAAAAAAGTATAACGCTGTAGCAGCT
>JBBPLP010000255.1:0-32528 GCA_038089875.1 Fistulinella prunicolor
GTTTTCCCTTCGAGACAATCTCTTGGCTTGACAAGCCTCTCCTATTCTAGCATCAAGTTGCCTTCGTCGCAATCTTTGATTTATCATTGGTTGTTTCGTTGGTTGTTTCACAGCCCTTGTGGCACGTTGGCTCTCTTGAAACAGCTTGTCCGTAAGTTCATCGACCCGACGACGAGCCTCTCGTAGCTCTATGCGAAGCATCTCAATTGTTGAGTTGTGCTCAGAGAGCTGCATCATCTGATGAAGCTTATGATCGTCGCGCTCCTTCAAAGCAGCCGGAGAAAAGGTAGAGGTGAGCGTGGCAAGCGTTTCAGATGCGGAGGAGCGACCTCGTCGCACAGCAGGCTGAAGTAAGGCATTGGCGCGATATGCCTTAACAACTGATTGGGACTTCTTGCCAGTACTTGTGCCGGCCACCTTCATGTCATCGCCAGACTCAGAAGAGTTTTTATCACCCTCGTTTGCACTGGACATAATATCAGAGTCACTGAGTGCAACCGCACCAGACTTTTCGGTAATGGCATCCTGAATTCGCCAGGCTTTTTCAATGTACGGAGGAAGTTCAGCATCACCAGTGGGCTTTTTGGTAGCACAGATCTACAAATATATAATCAGAACAGTGGCCGCACAGAACTATGGAACTATTTCTCACCGAATCAAATTTGCATCTGAGAGCCTTCGAAGTCCGCGTGGCATACTTGCGACGTGCAGCAAACTGATTGTAAGCATCCGTTACGAGCTCCCAGCTTTGCTTGCCAAGCGGTAAGATCTTCTCAATGATTTTCAACATTTGTGTGATCTCCTCGTCGGAATAGCCTGTTGCACCTGATTTCCGGCCCTTCCTCTCCTCTGGCATCTCCACAGGTACAGCTTTTGCCTTAGATTTCTTCTTCGACTTCGACGTGTTTGTTGGGCTTGCGGCTCGCTTGTTGTCTGTTTTCTGGGGCGCCTTGGTGAGCGGCTGAAGAATTTCATCATCGGAGGCAACAGGGTCATCAAGCGGCCTTGCTCGAATCACTGAAACAGGCTGCAAGACCATACTTTGATGTCCTCCAGTTGCGCGAACTGCCTGGTCAACTGATGGGCTCGGAGTATGTATGCGAGAAAATTGAGGGGGGATCAACGGGGAGATAGGGTGAGCAGATGTATTAAAGTCGCGCGGGAACTGTCTCTGGTTCGATGTGACATGGTATGAGCGGTCGGGGATTGGCAAACTCGTATGTAGAGTGGAGGACGGTGAATGTGCCTAAAATTTATGCATATCGTCACTGATCTGTCATCAGAGCATTCAGAAAATACTTACTAGCTGTCCAGTAGATGATACCGGGCGGATCGGCGGATCGGCGGGTGAATACAGCTGCATGTGCGAGGGGACCGACCGGAGAGTCTCGCCATGGTGACTGCTCAAGTGGGAGTGGCTGGCAGTGGTGTCTCTCCCATGGGCGGGATAGGTGACATTTGAAGGCGGATAAAGGTGGCTACGTAGATCTGGGTCCATTGCTGGGGACTGGAGGGACCACGGGGCAGCAGTTGACGGAGTCGAGTACTGTCGGTGCTCAAGGACGAGATAGGTCGGATGTTGGCGCGCAATGTCCAAAAGGGGAAAAAGGTGACAAAAGGATGACGAAAAATGCAAATACACGATTTACAGACAATTACAGAGGGGGGTAGGACCCCTCCACAAAATTTAAGGTTTTCAGACAGTATTCGATGACAGGCCTTGACATAAATCATGTAATTCTTTCCTAATTGAGACATGTTTGTCATCTTGCTGCTAATTATAACTACAATTTTACAGAAAATGTTCTCTAAATGCTGACGGGAAGTCACCCAGTATTTCCAGGAGCTTGCTGCGGTAAAAATGACGTTTCCGCCTGGCCGTTTCATTTCCTCCAATCAGTTGCTGTTCGCGTCGGTGACAATATTCTGTTCCACACAGGAACTGGAGGTACGGGTGCCGATACCGGAAGCGAATGTGACACGTCCAGACTACCCACGCTGCCGTCGGATACCTCCTATGGATGACTGGAGACTGTAAGGCCCATCCTGCCCTGTCCTGCTAGGACGCATTCAGCCTACATACATAATAAAGAACAACCCGGAGCATGGTATGGCATTGATGGTGACATAATTCCATTACGCTACCCCGTGGGGTGTCTTGAATACATACATATCTCCAATCCCCATTTTTACGCCCAGTTTCAACTTTGTGTGACGGAAGATCATGTACTCGTCAGAATGGATACGGCACGTAAGTGTGTCAGTGTGCCATTTGTGTACTATTGTCATTTTGGTTTGTCATAGATCTTTGATCAGTGCTCGAATGCGAACCTGGATGGTTTCTCAATCCAGGCCCATTATGAGAGATCTGAAACAATAATTGATATCACTGAAAGGAGTCCAGCATACTAGTATGTATGTCATAGGGAACAGTTTCGGTTCCCTGGCCTGCACTAAACATGGACTAGCAGGTCACCTGTGTCAATGGCAGGGTCGTTTAGCTCACGCCCTGCAAGCCTTTACCTTGAGCCTCCTAACGCCCTCATCTGGATACGCGTGTCTTTAATGGTGTGGTTTATCACTAGTAATGGTTTAATTAGTTCATGCTTCAAGCATATAAAGCAAGGCTCGAAATCAGGCTGAAACCAACAGTTTATCGTCGAAATATCTCATTCACACAACTATGTTTGACTTTGGGAACACGAAGGCCACGGTATCATTGTTTTTATAATGCAGACGTTGCTGTAGTTCTGACCCTATTTCAGCAGCCCACTATTGTCGCTGAGCAAGCCTTGGAGACAGCCGGACTACTGATTACACAGGCACCGGGAATCATGGTATGTATTCCCTCCACTACGGTAAAAATTTCACATTATGTATTGACATTTTATCTTAGGGTTGGGTTGACACCGAACATAATAACGACTGGAATCAGAGGGCCTCCGCAATCCTTGATGAGCAAGCCTTGGAGGAGGAAGGTTACTAGACAATTTCTGAAGGCCGTTGATGTCGAGGATAAATAACGTATATTTTGTTTGAGCTGCTTCCAGTCCTAGTCGCACACATTCTGTGTAAATGTTTCAACCGTCAAGTCATTGTTCTTGATTATGAGTCTTGAGTGTTCTCGGGGCCCTATCTCGCTCGCTGCAGTTAAATGCTTGATGTCGATTCACCGTGCTTCGGAAGCCTGCGGCCTCGAAACTGCATGATCTTAAAACACAACGATTTTCAGCAGCTTGATACTGCAAAGGACTCGGAATGATACCCCCGAGTTCTCAGCCAACACGATCGTTTCTGGAAAAGATTGATAAGGTATGATATGAATATTCCGTCTGGAAGGCCAGAATCGTATCGTCGATCGGGAGCCTCTTGGCCTCAGGAAGGATGGTATCGACAACGAGGGGCGACTCCGACAAGGAATCCTTCCTACGGGTCACCAGCTGAGCAGTGATTTTCATAAAGTTGACAATGCAAGCCCTTCTGGCTTTTCGGGTCCCGTGCTCGTCACGAAAGGTTGTGCACGTTTGAAACAATACATAGTTTGTATCACGGAAATGGATCGTGTCATGTGTGATAATTTCGGTTCATCAGATTCAAGCACTGAATACGGACCGGTGTAGGAGGTCGTTGAATTGATGCCAATGACGGTCTTGTTTACCTCATGACATCGTTCAAAGTTCCCCCGGGGTCCCTCAGCGCGTCGGAATGCGTGACTTCATGGACGCCCTCTTTTATGCGGGTACGCCAAGATGTAATGGTTTATTTAGTTCATGAATGGTGCATACATACTGTACATATAAAAGAGGACTCGACATTAGGCTGAATGCAACAAGCCATCGAATCCCCTCATTCACATAAATTCTACGTTCAGCTTCGAGAACACGAAATCCGTAATACTGCCATTTTCTGGAAAGCTTTTTCGGTTCTGACAGCCCTTTCAGAAGTCCACAGCGACTACTACTCTCGCTGAGCAAGCCCTGGAGGATAGGATGAAGGTTGCACAGCTAATCACACAGGCGGTCATCCCTGTATGTTTTCTGCTGTTGTAGAAGATTCACGTCGTTAACATGTATTTCAGAATTGGGGGAACACTGGGGAGTTCTGGAATTATTACGCCTCTGCGATCGTTGAGGAGCAAGCGATGGAAGGGGACTACTAGGAGGCGTGCTAGTAGCCAATCCAAGACCACTGAATACGTGTAACATGTCTCGCGTCGATATTGTGTTCGGTCCTGATCGTGTATATTTTGTGCCAAGTCACCGTTCTTGAACATTCCCCTACCTCATTTATGCATGCGACCACTTGGCAGTAAGGATAAGATGTGTTAACCAAGGAAACTTTGGTTTACGCCTGGCTTGTCATCATAAACCTAGCAAGTTACCTGCACCCCTCAGTGTATGTAGCGGTCACGCGCCTCTGATCGGCCCCACTCTATTAAAGCTCTGATTCATATGATCAGTCTGATCCTTAGTCATTACATTGGTTCTGCAGAATCGTCTACTGTTTATCCTGGAAGACCGATGAGTTAATGTATGTTCAACAGATCAAAGCCCTACCTCATTCTCGTCGGCATTGAGTTTTAATACAGCCACGAGGTTACGAATCAATCATCCATGAGACCCTGCTACCATTAGAACTACAGTGCCCTTGCCACATGCACCCGCAGTCGTAAAGCTCTGCGCGTGGCTTGTAACGGGGCATGTGATTAAGGCGAGCGGGAATCCAAGGTTTGTCGAAGGGGCCGTTTTGAGATGAGTTTCATCGCGCCCTCTGAGGATGAAGGAGTTGGCGAGCTGCGGAACCACATGAGGTGCAAACCGCATGCAAAGTGCGTGACAAAGGGAGGCGAGCCATCTGCCAGGACTTGTCGGAATGACTCGTCTGGGCATACCTCGATCTCGGAGGCTATACCTCTGTGGCTCGGAGATTGCCATTGGTGGCTGTGCTAACTCAGTTTGCTACAAACAACTTTGACTCGTTCACCTGGAATCTTTACCAGCAGCTCTCCCTCCTCGGCGCGCGTCGCCGTCATCCGAAACGACGTAACTCGTCACTGCGCTGCCCCAGCCCAACAATAGGTGTCACATCATCTCCCCCGGCCCCGGACACCCGACCACCAACGTGGCATCTCGTGCGATGCCGTCTGGTAAAGGTCCCCGTGCTCGGCGTCTGCATGGGTCTCGAGCGTATCGTTGACGTGTACGGCGGCACGATCGGGTTCATGTTGTTTTCTATCTCTACTGCTACGATACAACGCGCGCTCACTTCACTCATGGTAGCTATGCGGGCGAGATCAAGCACGCCAAACTTTGTCCCATTCGAAACGACGGTCGAGGCTGCTTGAGAGGCGTCCCACAGAGCATCCTATCCACGCGATACCGTTCCCTCAGCGCCTCTTTGAAAGCGCTCCCCAGGGAACTCATGGTCACTTGCGTCACCGAAGACAGCAGCGTCATCATGGGCGTACACCACCGCGAATACGTCCTTGAAGCCGTCCAGTACCATCCCGAGAGCATCCTCTCCGAGGGTGGCGACGCCCTCCTCCGCAACTTCCTCAGTTTTCACGGTGAAACCTGGGGCGAGAACCCGGACACGCTTGTCCTCGACAGTGCGCTCCGCGCCATTCCCCTATGACGCTCTCGCGTCCACAGGTATCGAGAACACAAATGATCTAAAGCAAAGGTACCCAGCCTTCTGGAGCGCATATATGCGGAGCGGCTCGAGGATGTCCGGCACGCCATGTCCCTCCCAGGTAGCTCGTCACAGGACCTCGACGCCTTGCTCGCACTCCACCTCACCCCGCCACTCGTGCATCTGGTTCCGCGTCCCAAAGGTAGATTCCCCGCGCTCATGGCTGAAATCAAGCGTGCGAGCCCGTCCAAGGGAGACATCACGCCAAACGCCAGCGCGGCGGAGCAGGCACTGACGTATGCTCTCGCCGGCACGTCCGTCATTTTGGTCCTCACCGAGTCCACATGGTTCAAGGGCTCCCTCCCCGACATGTGCCTCACACACCAGGCAGCCGATGCCCTCCCACACCGCCCTGTGATCCTCCGCAAAGACTTCGTCGTCGACGTGTACCAGATCGCCGGGCCCATTTGTGGGACGCAGACACGGTCTTCCTCGCTCGCTTGCGTGCACTATACACATACTCGTTAAAATTGTGGATGGAGCCTCTCGTCGAGGTACACACGATGGAGGAGATGCAGGTCGCACTGGTGCTGGGCGCCAAGGCCAATGGCGTGAACAACCGCAATCTGCACGACTTCAACGTCGACTGGCGGACATGGCTCGTTGGAACGTTGTACTGTGCGCGTGAAGTGGGATCAGTGGGCCCGAAGACGTCAGGGGGTATGTCCAGGATGGGGTCGGCGCAGTGGTCGTCGGCGAGGCACGTGGGGGGTTATCCACCATGGTGGACGTAGCACGCTTGATCGGAAACGCTGTCCGCACCTTCCGTTCCTCACGGCCAAGCACAGACATGAGCGCAGACATCGAGGCGAGGCCAGACACGGAAGCAACAGTGGCGTTGGTTCGAAAACAAGGGCAGGAATCCTGTCTAAAGGACCACATACATAAACACCCATCCTGTTGGCCAAGACTCGCCTTAAAGTCAGTCAACAGGGAGCGACTCCGAGGACACTCCCTGTGAGCACTGTCGTCACCTGCGCGATTGGAACTTCCGTCCGATTCTGCGAATCTCATGTTCGTCGGGGTTCCCATACGGTAAGGCACCTCACCTGACCTTGTCTCAGCGCCAGCTCCGGCTTTCACGCTATGTGCGGACCGACTTGCTGAGGCTACTCCTTCCCACCCAAGTCGTCCGGGTTATCATCATGTTTCGATTCGTGTCCCATAACATTGGTCTCATGGTGACGCCGAAAAACTACAGTCCAACGATAAGCTGACATCATTCATGATTACTCGTGGAAAATCTTCCTCCAGAGATGGCGGTCCACTCAGGCTATGTTGTTGCATTGCCTTGGCTCGGCGTACGTGCGTCCATCCTACTAACGATCAACATATATAGAAGGTCCCCACTCGTCCCCGCTTTTGGTTTCACTCTCTTTTTCAACAAGACACTGCGTATGGTACTAGATTATTCCTTCCCATCGCATCCTCGGCACTAAACTACAACCCCCATCTCACTGTAACTGTAGTGTAGAGTACTGACCACGGTCTAGTTACCCTCTCCATGCTGGAAGATTGGTCACCATTATACAAGAGTGTTTGAAACAGTACGTGGGCGCTGCCACAAAGCAATCACAGCTTTTCCGTTGTATTTATTTCTATATACATACGTTCAAAAGTCAGAGTGCTTCCTTGCTACATGGTTGTGCATTGTATTTGCACGGGTGAACTGCTCAGAGCAATGTGGACATGCATACTTCCATTCGAGATGCTTCTCGTGAATGTGCCTCATCAAGCTCTCTTTCTTCATTTCAGCGAAGCAATTGTCCCAGAGACACATCGCTCGCGTCTTGTCTGAATTACTGATACCATGACAGGTGCGCACATGCTCAGAGAAGTCCTGAGGTGAGACAGCCGAGCCGCAAAAGCCCTGGCCCGTCCCTATCATCCATTGGCAAATATGGTGAGGCTGGTATGGTGATATTGGCTGTGCAACTGAGGTGGCCCGGATGAGCATTTCCACGTCCTAGTGTGATCGAATTCAGTATTCTCCATCCATCCAAACTGACAACTGTCTTACCTGGTCCGTCAAGTTGTTGTTATGGTTTGAACCTGATACCCCAGGTGAAAGATTGGCTGGGATAGATGGGCGGCCGCGAGATGTGCCTGGATCAGTGTCGTGATGCTACGTGAGGAGATGTTAGCGTATGCGAAATTAAGCCAAGAAAACTCACATCAGATACTGCACATGCTGTTGCGTCCATGCTCGTTGGGTTACTCGGGCTGACACGTAAATCAAACCATCCTCTTCTACCTCATAGGAAGGATAAGGCACCTACACGATATTTTGGAGATACGCAGCGCCTAGGGATTTGCATAAATATAGATATAAGGGCAAGCGTAAGTATTACCATCTTTGAGGACGATATCATATTCTTGAGACACCGCTACCTCGAGACGTCTCACTTGTAAAATGTCGTCCTGCTTAAGTATTCCCTTGAATTCCAACGTCAATTTGAACACAATTGACACAAAGATGTACAGACCCTTTCTAGCAAAGCGATCCATTGGCTGTCATGCGTCACAGCAATCTTTGCAGACGGCTTCTAAATAATGAAATAAGGAACGTAACATCCAGTGTTACTTGGAGTGATATCCAAACCTTTCTCAGTATGTACCGGTTGATTATATCAGAAGGGTGGAAAGGCTTTAGTTTACGTTAGTACTCGCGACTTTGCACGCAGATTAACGGTTTCTTGCCTGCGAGAGGTGGGGTACACTATCCACGCTCACACACCCACCATCGTCGTCAGATGGATCACATCCAAGCAGAGATTCATTCGCTCACCTGTCGTGACTAATGGTTTCAGGGAGGTTTGCTTCCCCGAAGCTTGTCCCAAATAGCATGTTTACCAAAGTAGTACCCACTCCAACAAGTGTGGAAGCTAACGTGCGTTTCGAGTGATCAACCTTTACTGTAGCTCGTTTAGAGTGTAGTAGTTCCTGGTTCACTGTGATCTTGAACCCGACAATGAAAAGGGTCTGATTTGGGATTCCAAGTCCGCCTGATTGTCGAGGTCCAATGCGCCACTTCAGAGGAAGAACAGTCTCCCAGGTAGAGTCGTCTGGTAGGATAGGACCTGCTTTCCTGAACTGCACTATCCTACACTTGGTAGAAGCTGGACGGTCGTTTTCAAATGATGCGAGTGACCAAGATTGTGCTTTGTGAAATCCAGTAATCAGGTAGAGAGCATCGTTACTGATGTTTTGATAGAGCTGTTCACGAGAAAAGCGGTACCAGTCGAGTGCATTCCGGATGACAATGTCTAAAAGCGGTAGCGTCTCTGCGAGCCTATGACGCTCAGCGCCTTGCGGGAGTATGAGCATCGCGCCTTTATTTTGACCATGACTGAACTGATAATTAGTCACCCTAAGGCATACAAAATCAGAGATGTCACTGTATTGTATGATAGCGAGAGGGATAGCACACCTATGAGCCGTGTTATCGATGTAAAATGGATCGGTGCAGGTCACTGTGCAGTCCACTGCGGTAGATGAAATGACACGCCCAGGACTCTCAGCGTCAGGAACGACCTCGTAGTCTTTGTATTTTAGCTCAACCTGGGAGAAGTTATTGGGGACCCCATCAACTGCGTGAAGGGGGTGATCTCTGGGCAGCATTAGGTTGAAGAAGACGTTAAAACTACCGTCCTCTGGAACAACGACGCCAACATCTCCGATCTTGAGTCCCTCTCGTCGATAGCATCCAGGAAGTCTGACGTTTGGTTCGGGAGTCCATAGAGGATAACCTCGATGTGACAGAAGTTTGCGCGCATATACATCTTGCGGGGAGTTCAAGGTCATGGTATGGTTTCAAGATGCTGTGAACAACGTGTTGTCCTACCGTCATATATCCTCCCCGCGGTGGCTTTGGTTTGGATGCTGTGCGATTCTGAACCTCTGATCTCCCGTCGCTGACTAAGAACTTGAATGTCTTGTGCAGCGGTCGCACATACGGCGAGTACAGTCTGTATTTGAGAATGGTCCTGAATCTGAATCTGACACGACCATCGCAGCCCGATGGACAGCCCACTCAGCGCGATTGCGACCTTTCCCAACCTCATCTCCCAACCTAGAAAAGTTAAACGCCCATACAGGAAATATTTTCCTACGCTGGGAGTATGTACACAGTACATCCTCACCGAATTCATGCAGATGATCTTTCAGTTCGTGTTTGAATCGTGTGTCGGCTTGTGGGAAGACATCGTTGGCCAGTGACGGCCCTCTATCCCTATCCCTTTTCCCATACGCACTCGCTCGCACGGGTCTCATGGTTCCAGAACCTGAGAATCACTCCCGTCTACTGGGCGCATTTGCTCGTCGCCGTGGCAGCATCGCTACATACGGCCCATACCACGAGGCGCCTCTGTGCGGGAAACTGCCCCTTGCAAGCCATCGTTACGATCGTGGCGCGTCGCAGACATCCGATTTGGAGCATGCAGGTGTCGTACCATGGAACTCCTCGTCCACATATCTGTCCCTTTCACTCGATCTTGAATGCAACTCTTTGATACTTGCACTGCGGAAGGAACGTGGATGGGCCCGACACCTCAAGATGTTCAGGCTGATGAATCAGTCTGGCGTTGATGACATTGCTCAAACCTCAACATGGCGACAGCGAGGATTATGAGGTGCTCCTCACCTTCAAGACGACCTCCGTCTCACGAACTGGTTTATACACCTGACGTTTGTAACCATTCACGGCGATGCGGCTGTCTTCCGCGGAAATCCCATTCCTCTGACTAGGTTCCTATTAGCGATCGCTTTATTTGAAGAGTTGGCAGTCGAGGACATTCACTTCGACCACGCATCATACCAGACATACCAGCCCATCACAGAAGACTTGACGATATCTCCCTCTGCAGGATCACTGGTATAATGGATTTGCGGGGCACAGTCACCTCTGTTCGGGTGAACTGACAGGACGTCACGATCATCGACTGCTATCCATGATTTTCGCGACGTCGATCTAGATTTTGATTAACCTATACTTTGCTGTCACTCATCTCAAGCTCGAGGCTGCCGCACGCGTTTCTGGAGGGTCTGTCATCTCTCCAGCCTTTGCATCAACGATTGCGACGACTCTGCGTAGGGGATGTGATTTCATTAGCACGCATGTGTCGTGGATGAACAATGAGTTGATGGGCATCGACAGAGCTGCACGGCCAGGTGTGGTTCACCTATTAGCGTCGAACAGGCAGTGTGGCTGGCGGAGCACGTGGGGACATTGTCATAGGGTAAGGCGGGCTGCAGATGATGTATAGGATAGGCCGGTGGGGGAGACAATACCTGTAACGTAGAAGTGGGCATTTGATCCATTCTGATGAAACCTGTCGAAAATGTGGACTGGTCCGAGTCGTTATCTACATCGTGCACCGTAGTGTTACACGATGCGATCTGTAGTTTATTTCGAAGCTACCAGGTAGAAGTAGAGACCGCACTAGGTGAAAATTTCTAGATGGATGTGTGCAATGACTCGGAGATTACCGTGGTGGCTGTACCGACTTTATTTTGCTGAGAACACCGTCCACGATGTCGAGTCTGATGCGGCTACGGCGGGGGCCAGGACGACGACGACGACGACGACAGCTGCGTCTCTAAAACTACCAACTGAGCCAGCTCAACCAGTCGATTATTTACTGCATCGACAACGTTGACTCATTCACATGGAATCTTTACCACCAGCAACTCTCCCTCCCCGGCGCGCGCCTCGCCGTCATCCAAAACGACGCCATACCACCACTGCGCTGCCCCAGCTCAACATTAAGTGCCCATTTTTCCATGTCCCCAACACCCGACCACCGAGTAGGGCACCTCGCGCGATGCTTACTTGGCGGGTCTCGAGTGCATCGTCGACGTGTACGGCGGCACGATCGTTCGTGTTTTTCTTCCTCTCCATACAATGCATGCTCACTTCATATATGGTAGCCATGCAGGCGAGATTAAACCGGAAAGCCCAGCCCCACTCGACAGAGTATCCTCTCCACGTGACGCGTTACCATTCCTTCAGCGCCTCTGAAATGCGCCTCAAGGAACTCATGGTCACGAAGACAGCGGCGTCACCACGAATACGTGCTTTAGGCGTCCAAAGGCGGCGACGCCCTCCTCCGCGGCTTCCTCAGTTTCCACATTGGCACTTAGGGCGAGAACCCGGACATGCTCGTCCTCGACCCTGCTTCCGCCGTTCCCCTACGACGTTCTCGTATCCACGGGTATCGGGAACACAAACAATCTAAAGGCAAAAGCACCCGGCGTTCTCGAGCGCATATATGCACAGCGGCTCGAGGATGCCCGGCGCACCAAGTCCCTTCCAGGTAGCTCACGACATGACCTCGACGCCTCGCTCACCCCACTACTCGTGCCCTCGCCCCACGTCTTAAACCCAAAGCCCCAGCGCCCATGGCCGAGGTCAAGCGTGCGAGTCCGTCCAAGGGCGATTCGGACATCGCGCCAAACGCCGATGCGGCGGAGCAGGCACTCACATATGTCCTCATCGAACCCACATGGTTCAAGGGCTCCCTCCTCGACATGCACCTCGCACGCCAGGCCGTCGATCCCCTCCCACACCGCCCCGCGATCGTCCGCAAAGTCTTCATCCTCGACGAGTACCAGATTGCCGAGGCCCGCCCATGGGGCGCAGACACGGTCCTCCTCATCGACTCGTTGAAACTAGAGATGGGGCCCCGTCGAGGTACACACGACGGAGACGCAAGTCGCGCTGAAGACGTCAGCCCGCTGTGCTCGTCGGTGAGGCACTCATGCGCCCCGAGGACACGCGGGTATTTATCCACCATTTGCTTAATTGGCCACCACCAAAGGAAGAAGACAGGGAATAAGAGGCGTTGGTCAAGATATGTGGCATTCGGAACACCGAGGAGGCGTTAGTCGAGAGGGTGCGGATATGTTGGGCCTCATGTTCGTCCCGTCCAGCAAACGGTACACTACGGTGGACATTGCATGTTCGATCACAAGTGCCATCCGCACTTTCCGTTCCTCGGCGCCCAACACAGACCCAAACGCCGACATTGAGGCTACACCAAACACGGAAGCAGCTTTGGCGGTGGACCAAGGACGGGGGAAGAACAAGACGTACCAGGGAGCAACGCTTGTGCACTGCCGCCCGCTGCTCGTCGGTATATTCTAGAATCCACCACTCGACGTCGTACAAGAAACTGACACGAGTGTGGGGCTGGATCTCGTGCAACTGCATGGAACGGAGCGGACCGAGCAGGTGCGCTTCCTGGACGTGCCGGTCGTGCGTGCATTCCACTTGGCGCCAGTACGAGCATCATGAATGCTGGTGCTAGTACTGGAACTGCCACTGGAACTGGGGATCCCAATGATAATCTGCGAGATGCGACGTGCCCCGGATTGCATGCGATCGTGCTGCTGGGTTCTCAGCGGAGCAATGGGCTCGGCTGGGGGAGAGCAGGAAAACGATTGATTGGGCGGGTGCGCGGGTGTTGGTCGACGTGGGTGAGCTGGCGCTGGATGGCGGGCAAAACGCGCATGGCGACGAACGCGGGCAAGGATCAGCGTCAGAACAACCACGATTGCCAGACCGTGATCGTGACCGTCACGCGGTCCGAGACCCGGACCGAGACCGAAATCGACTTGAACAGCAGCGAAGGCCATGGCGAGGGGGACGAGTAGCGAGAGGACGATGACGACCAGGCCGCGAAGGCGAATGAGAACGGGCGTCGCGTCAAGAGAAGGCGGATCCGGTTATCCCTTGTCAAGCGCGCATGACGCTCATCCTCGCGGGCGGATTGACCCCGTCGAACGCCGCCGAGGCGATCGCACGCGTACGGCCGTAGGCGGTGGACGTGAGCGGGGGCGTGGAGCGTTCAGACAGAACGCGCAAGGATGCGGACAAGGTCAGGGTGCTTATACAGGCTGCCAAAGCGCCGGTGGTTGCTGTTGCAGAACCTATGAGGGAGGATTGATACCACGGGGGTGCGTTCGTGCGGGTGGTTTATGGGCGGTGAAAAAAAGAGGATATAATTTTGGTGTGGTTTACGTGTTTTTTTTCTTGCTGACCTGTGTTACACATTGCGATGAATGGTGATGATTTCATTTGGGTGTTCAGGAGAGATCGAAGGCGAACGTCCAATCACCATCTATAAAGTCTTCTTTGTTGTGCTGGTGAAACTTTGGCACTCAGGTTCTTGCAGTGACGTACTCTTTCCTGGCAAACCAAAATGGCCCAGTGGGCACTGTGCACTCACAGAGTAATCCTCACCAGTGTCAATTGGCAAGAACTAAATCCTCATTTACCTGCCCCAAGAACCCACGTCTTCACATAAACGAATTCAACGACGCACGCACAGACGCAAACGATAATTGGGGTATCGACAACTACCCGTCATCTTTTCCAAATGCAAATGCACTGAAAGTGCCTTGCATTCATTATCTGCAGAAGTCTGTCTCGATCCGAAACATCGATCTCACCTCGGACCCAGGTCAAAGCTCAAGGAGATTGTCCCATCCTTTACCATCAGCCGGCAACCCGACAACTCCCCAGAGGAGCATTGGAAGGTTGCAACAAGTAGGACATCTTTCTCACCAAAAATCACTCCTAACTGCGAACCGGAAGTGGATATCCCCCTCCCGCACAAAAGGTATCATTGAAAATCATCAATGCCAGACCATGCATACCGGCACTCGCCAATTGACGTACTAGAAAATGAAAAACGTAATGAAAAACGAGCCCCATGCATCAATGAATTCAAGGGCTAGAAGGAGGACAATGATGCGTTACATGGAAGACCAAGGCCATGAATTACGCAGTATTTCGTGTACGACCGGAACGCCACGCAGAGATAAGCAAGTGGCAGGGTGCAACTGCGTCACGTGTGATACAGTGCTCGAGTTCGATATACGCCCTGAGTGGGTAGCAGAGAGTCGCCAAAACGATTTTGGTTGTGGATATGGAACATGGGAGAGCAAGAAGCATGTAAAAAGGGAACAAGGGAAATAACCCAGGGTCCCTTGGGAAAGCCGCCAATATATATATATCCGGTGGAAGGAACGTTAGACTGAATGATCGGAGAGCACGACGAACTTCATTGAATGCAACGAAGCCCTCGAGCAACTTGATTGCGCACCCACTGCTGCTCTGGACAACGTGCCTACCACCGCTTCTTCTTGAAACGCACGACGCCTTATGGAAAGGATCTGGATGCTTGCTTCCTCCAAACACGCGGGCGCACAATTATTTTCAACGATGGCAAGTGACTCGAAGCTGTCGTCCACCAGTTGCGCTACGCAGCGTGGTGGATGGCCTTCGAATGGAACATTCTGGGCTGGAAGTGAAGGTGCGTTGCTTAGATATCGTGGATGATCATGATGGGCGATGCGCTCGCACGTTTGTCGCGCTGTGATGATGGTTATGATTTGAGCGGCCTTCTCAGGGTCTATGATGATGGCGTCTATGGTACATACGTGACTAGCCTCAGCGGCAACTTGCTCTGAGTCAACATCAGTGACCATCCAAGGCCCGGCCGCCGTGCCCTCTAGGTTCAAATTTTCACGTCAAGGTTGAATGGATAGGATCTGCGCACAAGGGTTCGACTTCGTTCGCTCGTTGGGCACTGGTCAGTGATTGAGGGTGGGCATGTGGGCACCCTGTGAAGCGAGGCGTCACGCATGCGGAAACACACGGTGCGCCCGCCACTATACTTAACACGCACGATTGGCCCCTTCTAGTCCCTAAGAATCACCGCACACCCGACTCATCTGGGGCCGAGACCTTGCTAGGGGTGCGGTATCAGTGGATTAATCCCGTGTCTTCCCGTTTTGTGTCAGCGACGGATATTGATCCTGTCTTGGAGGGGTGAGAGTCTTTAGCTCTTTTGCGAACTGGATTCGGTCCTGCGGTGCTGGTCCGCCTCCCTTGTTATCGTCAGCGCTCTCAACCGCCACCTGAACCTCTCGAAGCCGCCATACCCGTCGTCAAATGATGGACGTGGATTCAGATTTCCACGTACCCTTCCATTGCGCCCAACTCGCACCAGTGCATATCGCAGGATGGGACTATACCTCAGTGCCTGAACTCGTTGTACGTCCCCTCACCCGTCTTGGTCTCAACTTTGATCACTCATCGCCATCGTTGTCTACCATCTATCCTCTGCTGCCCTCTACCCGCCGCCAACGGAACAGGTTCTTCCTCAGATCGTGTCCCGGGAAGACGCCCAAGCCCTCTGCGACACTATTATTCGGATTCACAACGCATCGCACCCGACTGACGTCAAACGATGTATTCGCGAGCTTGTACTCGCTTGGGAGGACTACTACCTTCCCAAATACCCCATCCCATTCTTCCAGGTTAGGGTCGCGGACATGCGTGCCACTGGCGGATCACTCAGTACTGCGCTAGACCTGTACGAGGAGGTGCGTGGTGTGTGATATAAAGTCGAACGTGATGTGTGACGTTTTGTTTGGGCGGATCGTGATTATCCATGTCATTTGGATAGGTGCTCCATTCGATCGACGCAGGCCCGCATAGCGCATCGTTTGCCGAATTTGTCTCCCATCTCCGGAGTCTGGCTCAGGGGGACGCAGAACGACAAGGTTAGCTTTCGGACAAAGTCTAACCATTCCCGCAGATCGGATGCTGACTGGCACCTTATCGCCCCCTCTTACGTCTTCTGCCCCCCTTGTTTCTCCACACAGCCCACAAAAGTGACAGTCTGCCCTTCTTCCAAAAATGGAAACATGCCCGTTCATTTGCCAATCCGTTCTCGTGGCCAATGCTCCCCCCCTGTGCCGCCGATATCCTCAATACCTGGCGGACGTCCAGACATCAGAGACAGTTGCTCAACAATTGCTGGCTGCAGGCCATCCATCTAGATCAGGACTGTGAACTCAGGGCCGAGGTGCGCCAGTGTCACCATTGATCATTCCTCGGGAGACATGACTGACAGCTCGCTCGCAGTCCGTCGACGCATTAACGCGATATGGATTCATCCCTTCGCTCGTCCAGTGTACACACGCGAGTGAAGTGAAAGATCCGGAAGTGATCGTGAACACACTGCTCGATCTCGACGAGGCATGTACCCGTTATTTTCCCTTATAGATGACTGTCGACTAACTCGCCCATCCATGTCTGCTTACCAAACGTCGTGATATGTCATCGAACCCGACTTTAGGCGTACGCATCGGTGCTGCAACTGACCGATCGCGTCGACCTGTTGACGACAGAGACCATCAAGGCGATCCACGCTAAACTTATGCGCTCTTCTAAGATCCAGATTTCTGACCGTGGCGAATGCACTGGCGTATATCGCTATGTCAATGCGGGTCAAACACGGCAAGTCACCCACAAGTCGGCCGTGGTACGGAGCAACCAATACAACCTCGCGTTCTGTCCCACCGAGCTGGTAGACCAGCAGTTGGATTACATTTGCAAGATGGGGCGGGTGCGTGTCGCATCGCCTTGGTCTCTTATTATCCCACACGCTGACCCTATTTTTGACTGGCACACAGCAATACATTGCGCGATGGCGAAACCCGTTCGCCACCGCAGCGTGGATCCATGTCACCTTTACGCGCTGTCATCCTTTTGACGTGAGTACCCTCTTCGTTTGTTCTAGGCCTGACCTGATCCTCATGTCTCCTATCGCGCCCTTACTAGGACGGAAATGGACGGATGGCGAGGCTGTTATCATCCATTCCCCTCGTGCGCCACGGCTTCCCACCCGTGTGCGTCTCGCCCATGTGGCGGAATGCGTACTATGAAAGCTTGAACACGGTGAGTGGGCATCAGGATCAGCTCGCCGACGCTATACCGTATATACCGCTCATTCCGAATCAGGCATGGGAAGGCGACTACCAGCCTCTGATCAACTGTATCGTCGAAAGCACCAAAGGGTCGCTGACGGACGTCGAACGGATCATGGGGTGATATTACCCTCTTAAAAAGAGCCGGCCGCGTTCATATCTCACTTTTTCTTCTTTTCCCATCATTCTGTTCTAGGCGGCATTCTCGGACGTTTCGCGTACATGTTCCATTCCTCCCTACTCTTCACGGTGAATGATATGTGATGTACTTTTCGTATTTATATCCCCTTCGTTGGCCGATATCATGGAAGGACGTGTTTGAGTTGAAGAATGTGGATGTATGGCTTCACTGTATGACTAACTTTTTTAACTCTTAACCTCTTCTCTACGCATTAAAAGAGTGAAAAGAAGATAAGCGAATTCTATGTGAGAATCAAACACATCAGTTGTGTCGCAACAACTCGGCATATCTCAATCGATCAACTGCCTAGGAGCTTTTTGAATGCTCTGCCACGTTTATAACCTCACATGATCTGAATCCATCAATCGCCTCAAAATTAAATAAGCTGGACTGTCGCCAAGTTACTTGCAAGGTGCAAATTATACACAGGCATCTACAGTCACCAGGTCTACTTAATAAAGACAAAACGGCAAACATACACATGGGTCCCATCGCGCAGTCTATATGAAGGCGTGGCAAATTCAACTCATTCGAGATACGGTAACGGTACAAACGTGGGGTAACTTATCAGTCGACGACAGGAGAATTCAAGATGACACCGGCATGATCATACTACCCATCTAAGCACGAGTTAATTTCACGAAGGAGACGGTGCACGTCCGGAACAAACCTGGGTCCTTTAGACTTTTCGTACTGTATGAGACTAGAGGGAAGGGGGAGGGTAATACAAAAAGGGGGGAAGGGGCGCATTGTCGATAAGATTAGACTGCGGGAAATTTCCAGGAGGATGAGTCGAGGGGAGAACTCATCTGGGTAACGTGACCAGACGAGATCCTCATGGAGGTGTGAGATATGAAACAATGAAACAACGTCAGTGGACAAAATGGAGTATGTGGTTGCAGGATGGGCGCTCTGCCTGTTGTCCACCGTTTCGGGAACCACATCCCGGTTGATGAGACGTCCGGGCCCAGAGGCGGTGTGGAATCGCTTTGACATGTTCCCAAAACGGACTCCAAGTATTTCGCTTGTGTGCGTGGTGTGGACCTATGGAAATAATGGCCGTATTGTCCTCGTCAGTGGACCACCTCGACGAGCTGCAGTATAAAGCACACCCTGCGTGTGTTGAGAAATAAAACTCCTCCCTCTGCCCTTCTCACGTCTGCGAGCGAATACCTTCATTACCATCGCAAAATCGTGTTTAGATTTCAAGACACCTACATTACGATGAACCTTCGATCGATGTCCAAGAAGAGAGCCGCCGCACCTAGTGCTGCTCTAAGAAGGGAGTCCACGGCCCCGGCGCCATCTATTGCGTCAGAAAACGATCAGGCTCACCTGGGTGAAGAGGCTCTCCGCAGGCTTCCTCGCGCCAGGCTGCAAAAAATAGCCAAGGTAGGCACTACACGTTCTCGTGCCAGAAGGCCAGTCCTAACAACGCTCGTCAGGCCAACAGGGTCAAGGCCAACCTGAAAACCGAGAGCATCATCCAGCAATTGTTGGCGCTGCAGAAAAAGAGGTGAGTGATGAGCGCTGTACACATTTGTGTGGAACACTGATGGGACTCGACATAGACGGGCCGGAGATGATCACGAAGAAGGACCATCAAGAAAGAGGTTCAAGGAAGAAGTTACATCGAAAGAAAACCCCATCTCATCGACGCCTGGGAACCCAATGGCATCCAGTAGGTTCTCTGGCAATAATGTTGAGATTGGGGCTCGTTCCGACGCAGCCGCCGTCCCTGGTTCCAACGGTAAGAACCAATATTAAACATCCAGGAATTTATCCCAAGATCTAATGACCATTATAGAGCCACAATTTCCCAAAGCTGGCACATCAGCGTCACATTCAACATCGCAAGAGGCAGCACCCACCTCACGGTCCTACGACAAGGACCTGTTCAGCAGTACGGAGTCGGAGATGACAGAAGAGGAGCAATCCGGTTACGGCACCCCTACATCGTCTCGCGCAGGCACACCACCCCGGGCCCACCCCCTCGATCTTCGCAGATGCGTCCGCATCATGCAAGAAATTTCCACAAAGGACCAAGCACTTCTTAAGGAAGTGATAGCGATGGACGAGACCACCGCGAGGATACAGGCCAGAGCACAAGAGGTGCGAGACCTCGCCAAGGCTGAACGGAGTCGGCGGCAGCGAATGGAAGACTACTTCTGCTATTGGCAGGAAACACAGCCAAGATGGGATCGAAGATGGATGTACGGGGAGAATCTCATGTCAGAACATGAGAGGCGGCTGCATGGGAAGGACGGGTGAGTGCGACGAAACTGTCTTTTTGAGAGGCGTACTCATCTAACCTTGGCGCAGACCCACTGGTCCTCCGACCGCTCCCGTACATCAACGGGATCAAGGAGCGGAAGAGTCGAGTGGACGGGCACAGTTGTAAGTGACCCTGCCGTGACATGAACGAATATGTTTGACTGATAGGACATCCTTAGAGCCGCACCCATCCGCGCACGAAGGCCAAAGTTGTCACTCGAAGAGCTGAAGTTAATGAGGCAAGCCATTGTCTCTAAGCAAGAGGCTGACCGTCGTCGACTCGAAAGGCAGCATAGACGGGAGGAATTAGATGAAGATACCCCTTCCGCAGAGTCCAGTGAAGCGGCTAGTATGCGTGACTTGGGTAGTGGGCATAGAGACGATTTCGCCTCGGAAGAAGACGTCGATGAGCTGCTCTCGTTTGACGAAGGGGCTGTCGCTGGCCCGTCACGACGCTCTCCGTAGACGCCCGATCTTCATTCGGCTTATTAGTCATCTTTGCTCTCTAGAAAATGTTAGTGTACAAGCTTTCGTGCTTGCTTCTTTACTAGTTTCCAGTGGACATTGGACCTTTTTTTTACTGTACTTCTGCAATGCGAAACAACGTGGCTTCAGTTGACTCGATGTTCAGCAGTCCTTGGCCAAATGTTCCAGTACCCGTTTTAAACGTGTACACTCAACCTGTCAAGCACGTCAGATTATCCAGACATGACGCGCCGTACACCAGATGAGTTCTCTGTTCCGAATTGAATTACACTAGCGGTTTCTCCATCTCCGCTCCGATGACGCACGTTGGCTGACATTGCATACGAAGCCCTTCATTCCCGCTCACTCCCATTCTTGGCTCGCGG
Source organism: Fistulinella prunicolor (assembly GCA_038089875.1). NCBI lineage: Eukaryota > Fungi > Basidiomycota > Agaricomycetes > Boletales > Boletaceae > Fistulinella > Fistulinella prunicolor. Next base: position 20,779 of record JBBPLP010000255.1, read on the forward strand.
CGCATAATCATGGGGACCACCGGAATTGCCATCGCCATATCGCTCAGCTTCTGACCAACGTGCCTGGTACCCACCAAAGCCGACCTACACGTTCCACGGAGCCAGTGATCGTATACTCGCGTCTGAGGGTCAATCAGTTATGATCCTACATCTACACGGTGCAATCAATGACAACGATCAACAAAAAAGCGTGTTACGAGCTATGTACGACAAAAGGTATATTTCCCTCTCATTTCCATCTTTCCCTCTCTTTATCCAACATCCATGTTTATAGGTGTCCGCGCTGATATACTCACGCATCGTGTCTCGCGGTCAACCAACGTAACAAGCACGCTCCCGCGTTCACGAAAACTTAGCGTTTTCCAGGGTGCGCCCTCGCGAGCTCCCGATCGAGCTCATCACTCGGGTCGTCCATGACCGGCGTTGGTGGCCTGTGCGCAGGCACGGTGAAACTAGACGTCGCCCCGGTGACGTCACCGAACTCGCGTACGGGTGAGCTGAGTATCTCGTCCCGGGATGGAATCGGGAGACTTTGAAGACACATGCGATGTGAGAAACAGGACGAAGAGCTAACAAGAAAAGGGAAGGAAGAACTAGCTCACCTGTCCTGCCTACGGATCTGTCCTGCCGATCTTGCGTGTGCGCGCACCTCCTGTCGGAACGACTTGACTTCTTCCACGATCAGCTTCTTCATGCCCTCAATCGAGTCTTCCTCTTCAAACGAAAAGTCGAATTTCTGTGTCGCATCCAGGTCCAAGGACGGGGAGGAGAGGTGCGCAGAGAATGATTATGGTGAGACGTCTGCGCAAGCACTAAATGAAAAGGACTGTACCAATTCACAAACGGGCTCGTCGGCCGGATCGTGCCATACTTGCAAGTATGGATGGTTCAGCGCTTGCTCGCAGCTGATCCGCTTGGCAGGATCAAAGCACAGCATCTGGGAGAGAAGGTCGATGGCGAGCGGGTTCGCATGGGGGTATAGGGTTGCGAATGGAACTCGGGGTTTGATGGGTAGCGACCGGATGTAGTCTTGTGCCTAGGAGGGCAATGGGTTAGCCTATGTGGATCATGAAGGTGCGATAGGACGGACCCGGGGTGAGCCCACCCGGCGGAGCGTGTCCTCCGAAGGAGTGCCGAGATAGTGCAAGATCTGGTTCAGCTGATCGACGTAACTGCGGAGAATCGGGGTTATCACTACCTCATACACGTCGATCTGAGACTCACTCTCTGCCCTTGAAGATCGGCTTGCCGCCCAAGAGTTCAGCGAGAATACAGCCCACGGACCAGACATCAATGGCGGTGGTCTGTGGGTTTGGATCAGCGATACGATCACAGGGCATTGGAACCAGAACACGCACGTAGTTGGCGAAGCTCAACATGATTTCCGGAGCGCGGTACCACCGCGTGGCCACGTATTCCGTCATGAAGCCCTGGTTTCCGGCCGACTTGGAGGTACCACCGCCGGGCGTGTACCCGCGCGCGAGACCGAAATCACAAATCTTGAGCTCGCAATCGGCGTTTACAAGGAGGTTTCCGGGTTTGAGGTCCCGATGGAGCACGTTGGCAGAGTGGATATATTTGAGCCCACAGAGGGTCTGGTATAAAAACGATTGAAAGTGCGCGTCCGTGAGGGGTTGTCCGGAACGAATCTGTGACAAATGTACGGGCAGGTGAGGGATGGAGATGGGGAGATGGGGAGAGCGTCGCCTACGATCGCGTGGAGATCTGCCTCCATGAGTTCTTCCTACAGAGTGGGTTGGATGGCATTGGTCATCGGCGGACATGAGAATGACCATCACTGACGTAGAGATAGACTTCATCAAAGTTGCCGTTTGGCTGGAAAACGATGTCCATGTCGTACAGGCATGTTATCTATCCGTCTTGGGGTCAGCATACCAAACTCATTCGCGATCGCGCCAAGAACAAGATCCATCGCTCACGTTCTTGTGTCCTCTAAAGTGATGCAACAACCTAGGGACACACAATCAGCCGTGCGGTCGTTTCCCACCATCCAGTGTGGTCATGCCGAGACACCTACCTGATCTCGCGAAGGCATCGTTTCGTCAGGATGCGCTACAGAGGAGAGTGAGCATCAAGCGCACGCCGGCGCCGAAAAGCGCTCGCCTTGGTGTTAATGTTGGTGATTTTTTTGATCGCACACCCTTCGCCTGATCGCCTGTGTCGCGCAGCAACGACGCAGCCATAGGCACCCTGACCGAGTTCCTTGACAAAGTCGTACTCGGCATCGACGATAAAGGTCGAATTGAGTGCAGTGAAACTATGTCTCTGCGTCATCGCGTTCGTCGTCTGTCGAGGTAGGAAGATATGGAAGGAATGAGCACGCGGTGTCCCCTTCTTGCTGTATGGGGAGGTTACATATCGATGGCACCAAACAGTAACATACATCTATACAGGACACACTGCCTCGAACTCAGCCGACTATCGCCTGGGCGATGAACCAGGGATAAGAACGCCCCTAAGCAGATTGGACGAAGACTCGAAATGGAGACGACACGTTTCTCCATCACACATTTCCAGGGTTGCAGGCACGCACACCACGACGAAGTCACTAGAACCTGTGGCACAGATGACGGCCAGGAGCACTTACTATTGATCAGATGATAGCAAGAACCCACGGTCGGAGCTTGCCAGGACGGACCTTGGAGCAGCGCAAGGCAAGTAGCGTATGATGAATGGGAGCCGACCTACAGGATGTCGCAAACGTGTAGGGGCACTAGATGGGTCTAAATAACGGGTTTAACATGTGCCGGTGCCCCTCTGCGCCTTAACCCAAACATCCACCCTCTCCTTTTCAGTGTCCACCCCGTGTTCCGACCTCAGGTGGCGACGAAGATCGTAGGCGCGCGTCAAGACATGCTCGCACGTCTTGCTAGACGATGGCCCGACGGCATCCAGAGTTGCGTCTGACGCCACCAGTGCGTCGATGTGCGGATATGGGCAACGTATAGATATCGCGCTTTGTAAGCGCGTCGCGTAGGCTTTGCCGGTGATCGCCTCGATATTCATAGCGTCATCGTCGGAAGCAGATGCCTCCCCTTCGGATGCCGTCTCCGTATGTTCACTTTTCGATGAGTGTAGCTTAGCTAGGTGGCGCTCGAGAAGATGTTTGTATCCGAAAGCGCTGTTGCAGTGTACATGGGGGCACACATGGTTTCGCTGATTGAGATGGATCACGTTGTGGTGTGTCGTCAGCGCTTTTTTCTGCGGTCGGCAATCAGCACCGCTGCGAGGGACACCAGAGTAAAACATACTGATTTGAAATCCTTGGCGCAGCCTTCAAAGTCGCAACTCCAGTCACGCCCAAGTTCGCCACCACGTCTTCGTTTACGAGGTTGAGAACCCTCGACATCTGTTGCACCCTCGGGTGCATCCCTTCCATCAGCGTGGTAAAGGTGTGTTTCGGCCTCCCGCTGTTCGTGCAGTTTTTGGTGGGCTCTGAGATTGTGTTGCGATGCGAACGTGCGGCCATCACACTTGGAGTGCATGCACATCGGGGGATGGTCCTTCCGTATGTGTGCCTGCAAGGCCGTCCACGTGCCAAAATAAACAAGGTCCTTGTCAGGACCCGGTAGACAGTGAAGATGCGAGCACGTGTATCGCTTGTCTGACGCGAAAATATTAGGACCACTCCAAACTTGGACGTGCGACCACATACCGTCATGCGTCTTCAGGTGACCACGCAACTTTTGGTTCGTCGGGAATGACTTTGTGCACCCTGGATGTGAGCATATGTATGGTTTCGTTCCGGGCGGCGAGTGCACTTCACAAATGTGAGCACGAAGCTGGTGGTGCTTGGTAAACACCTCGTCGCAGTCTGCTTCCGGGCACTAAGTGAACTCCATGAGATCGGTAGAATAGGACAGCGAATAAAGAGAGACGCTAACAATGTAAGATTTATCCCCTCTATGAGAATTTTCGTGTACGGCGAGGTGTTGAAACGTCCAGAAGCGTTTGGTGCATTCCGCAGATTCAGTACAGACGTATGGTCTCTCTGATTGAGATAGGTGGCTCCTGCTGTGCGCCTGTAGATGGCTCTCCCTCAAGTATGACTTTCCACATGAACTGCACGCAAACGGCCGCTAACGCAGAAGATAGAATGAGAACGCAGGTAAACATCGAGATATCATAGATAGTCCTGACCTCTCCAGTGTGTGACCGCTGATGTTCAGCCAACCTTGACGGTTTCGAGTAGGATTTTGAGCATTCGGGGTATGTACATGGGTAGCGCGATTTTCTACTGACTTGGAGGGGTAGTACCCGAAGGGTTGTTGCTTCGGTCGCAGGTGTTGCTGGAGTAGGCTCTGATGGCGCTGGACTGGATGAGAGCCGCAAGACAAGTTGAGATTTTCTGCGTTTCCCGAGAACGGTCGTCGAGAGTCTTGAGACGGTCGCCATCGACTTGTTCTCCTCGCAATCGCAAGGCAGACAAGGGGGTTAATTAATTAATAATTATCTAGTATAAATGCACAAACTGAAAATAATTCAGTTATTGCTCTCTGATATGGTCAGAAGACGACGAATGTGTATTGTGCCATGTCTCGCTCTCGTCGCCATCTTCTTCTACGTTTGGCCCTTCGTAAACGATTTGCTTCCACTTGGGCCTCTGGACGATTATTCTCGTTTGCTCGCCGAAGACGCGCTTCAGGCCGCGCGTGACTCTGTGCACGAATACATGCAAACCCTTCTCGCGACCTACGAGGACGAACTGCGAACCATCCCTGGACGAGACGGCGCCAATCATGTGGACACGAGGTTCGAGAAACCACAGGCGTCTCTCTATGACGTGCTCCAAGAATCGTCACCTCACAACACAGTCCGCGACAAGCTTTCTGGGTTGCCTTCGGTCAAAGGGCGTCTGGTTACAGACGTGCATGAAGCCGACCCCGATATATGCGCCTCCCTTGCAGGAAAACGAGTTACCATGATCGGCGGCGAGCATATTTACCGCCTTCACCTACTCTTGCTCCAATATAGGGAACGTGCCGAGGGGAAACAATTTCCTTGCCCCTACCACGAATTCTGCACTCACCACCACATCTGCCTGCCGTTTCAACATGGCAAAGACGCCGTACCGTCACCACGTTACATCAAACCACCGACGACGCAAGCCCTCGTCGACACCGCATCCGCAGCCATCAATTATATTGTCTCCGACACTCTCTTCTCTGCACGGAACGAATCTTCCTGGGAGTATACCTTGCCATTTGTGGACCCGCTAACAGGCGTCCGACTGCGAGAGACGCATTGGCTGGCAGCGGCGCGGAAAGCGAACGTCGTCATCTTGGGGCGCGGCCCTCTGAGCGCACCTGGCGAGACATACGCCAGCAACTGGTCCTTTTTGCGCAACATGCCCGACTACGTGGATCGATCGCGCGTTGTCGGCGCAACGACGGGTCGTCATCACGTGGAACCGGCAACTGTCCCAAACCCGCTCGAGATCCTCAATGCAGCGGTGCACCTGACTGTGTCGCGTTTCTTGCCCGATACATTTCAACTCTTGCGGTCCGTCCAACGAGTGGTGCGTCCGGCCAGACATAAACGACTGATATGGCCGAGCAGCTGGTGCCGTTTACCGGGCCGAGGTGTCGCGAGGACGTCGCTGCTCTCTGGACTGTATCGTCGCTCATCCAGCAAGGTCCAAGATATGTTCATGTTTCGACGGACGTTATCTCACCGCGTTCAGCCCCAATCATGGGCGGGACGCGAACGCGAACACATCCTCGCGCTGCACCTCTCGGTGCTGATCAATGCTGATGGGGCGAGCTCAAACGTGCTCGAAGATCTATGGACGTTGCTCTTCAACACACAGGGTACGCACGGCACACAAATCGCTGTTTCACGTTTCTCTCACGCTGATGGGGTGCGCGACATTGCACCTTTCCTAGTATATTTGCAAAACATGGTTCTCAGAGAGCTCTTGCCTCGATGCGGCATCATCTTTCTGCCGCTCGATGACGTGACGTGGGTCGAGGTGGCCGGGGCTCATAGCCGTGGGCACAATTACGGGACCGACGAATATGCCCACGTTGCCACGAAAGTTGACGTGGAAAGGACAGCCGCCATCGGAGATAGGTTCTTGAGAGAGCTAGAACGTATCTGCAAAATGAGGGTCTTTTGAATACTTTCTTTTCATTTTATGTCTCTGCACCATCCATGGTCTTTGCCTCTTCAGAGCAATGTTTGACCCGTCGTTTCTTTCAGATCGAAACTCGCATCGTTGCTTGAAGTCTATATGGGTCCAATTCGGCTCCTAGGGGCTATCATATGACATTGGCCGTAACGTTTAATTATGGGCTCCATTGCGGACATACGAAGGCGTTGCCTTTACTACTCGTATCCGCTAAATGCTCACATGCCTGTCTTCTATCAGTTCCGTCCGACGGGTCGGCCGCTGGGAAATTACCTTCAACCAACACTGAGCCAGGACCCTTGCCACTACTCCAGTCTATTCATACGGTACAAGTACTGTCTTACCACGCGAACGAATCTACACGTCACTTGCTACGTCGTTACTGTCCACGATGGGCGAGTCCCCGGTCGCCAGGCATGCTCGTCTCCGCTCAATCCGGTTGTCCTGTTGCTGGCCGCCTCTACCGTCTTATATCGGGTCCACGCTTTGTCCAAAAGCCAAAGATGTCTTGGGTATCTCTTGGCGAGATAATATTTTTCTGATGTATCATCCACTATGTCGTCATGCGGGAACGCCAAGCAGAAAGCCGAGCAGCCCCAACGACAACTTGCGCGGCAATGCCTCCCAATATTTGGTCATATTCTATGACATGTGCACGATTTGATGCCAGAGGACAAACACACGCTGAAACTATGCCGTTCTTGTGCTGCTTGGAATGTTCCATATCGCAAGTATTTTCGTTGACACGACATCCCCAAAGTATGTTTTCTCCGCTGCTGGGGGGAGGTATTTAAAACGCCAAACGCTCGAGCGAAAATAAGATATCAGGACCGAGAAGGAACCAACCCTCTGATCTCTGACTCGCTTTCGAGCCCCTTGACATTTTCTGCTCATCATGCATCTTTCCAAGTCACTCGTCGCATTGGTCTTCCTCGGCGTTGTCACCGCAGCAGTGATCCCAGACGTCGGTATTCGTGACGTGGATGCGGTGGGCGATGAGGACGGTCTCCAAGAGACCGATATGCTCGTTCGTGCAGCTTTCGCTGCTCACGCTCATTACCAGAACGCCCGCGATACTACAGAGGGTGACGATCACGTCCATCTTCATTTACATCCACACCCGCACCCGCACCCACACCCTCACAACGACGCTCGCGACATCGCGGAGGATAAGGATCTGCTTCATTTCCACCCTCACCTCCACCCTCATCCCCACCCGCATGCTGCTCGCGACCCCATGGGGGGCGATGATGATCACATTCATATTCATCCTCACCTCCACCCTCACCTCCACGACGCTCGCGACACCGCGGAGGATATGGATCAACTTGATTTTCACCCTCACCCTCACCCCCATCCCCACCCCCATCCTCATAATGCTCGCGACGCCCTGGAGGAAGAGCTATAAGAGTGATACTATCGGCGCCTGATGCTACCAAAACAGTTTACAAGCCAGAGCCCTCTTTCCAATCCACGATAAACCACCACTTATGCTACTCTCTTCCTCTGGATACAGTTTAACCGCGCCTCTCCAAGCCCTCCTAGTGTTTCCTGAGCTTTGTTTTGATATGTGTACTAAAATGTTTCGGTTCGTCACGAATGAGGATGTCGTTTGTAAGAGTAAGACTTCGTTTATAGATTATGTTGTACTTTTGACGCAAAATGAATTCCTGTGCCGTGTTTCCCCCTGTCAATCAAAAAAACGTGACCCTATCAGTACACTGGAGTTTGATTTCTCTCAGCTCGGAAATTGCATGATTGGCTCTCGGAGAGGTTTTGCCTCGGAAGAGCACATCGTGTTTCTGCCTGTCCCGCCGTGGGTCGATGCAGGTAGCCGAGGTCCGCGGGTCCCCGCACAACCGTGGAGGTCCGATCTCGGGATCCCGGCAGGGCTTCAACACGGAACGGATGGCCGCTTGCCATCATACATGAATTCAGATGTAGGCAGAGTCACCATCAATGAATCTTAGCTACAGTACTTAGTGGCCGAAAGCGATGAACCATTCAATGTATTAAACAAGGCCCTGGATTGATTTTGAAAACACGAATAGACAGATGAATATTAGCAACGTCAACCTCGATATCTCAAGCACGGAGCGAGAAAAAGACAAGCGGAAAAGTCCAAAGACACGGTACGTAACCATGTCCCTAACTTGAACACAATCCACAAAGAGGAAAGAGAGAACGAGCCGTGCCCAGTGTCTTGTCCGAGCAGGGCAGCCAACTTTGAATTTCGAACGATATTAGTTAGTGGTCGAGTCGGTATATTCCGTAGTGGCAAAGCCAACTTGGCTGTTGCCGGTGTCGAAGACACTGTAGATGCGCTCGCTAAAAAAAAAAAGGATGAGTCCTCACTGCCCCAACTAGATCAATAATATTGTCGAATACGCACAGGAACGTATACCCGTTAATAAAGTCGAGCCCAGACCCAGAGTTGCTCTTAATATCGCTGACGACGAGGTAGATCGAGTCAGAGTTTCCGCCGATCGCCGAGTTAAGCGAACGCGGCCAGATCTGTGCGTTGGGCGGGAGGCCATAGGACGTTCCACCAATGTTGAACGAGAGCGTCTCGAGATTGTCGTATTGCGAAGAGGAGATCGTGAGCAGACCCGTGTTAGAGTCCTCCGTACCGCCCGTCAAGGACTGGTACTGGCTGAACGCGTCTGCAAAGACAGATTGTTATAGGGTGCACGGTCACTCGATCTCGGCGCATTACTCACCCGACGCAATGAGGATGAGAGTAGTGCCAGTGTCGACGATACCAGCCGTCGTGGACAGGATCGTCGTACTGCCGTAGGAGATCGACTCGTCGATACCCCAGTACTCGGACGCAGGCGAGGTCGTCGTGAGCGGCACGTATTGCACATCGCTAGTAACGACGGAACCATCCACACCACCGAAAGTAAGTATGCCACTGCTGGAGAGCTCGGAAGCCGGCACATAGAAGATGCCAAGGACGTCCTCCGATATCGTGCCTTGCGAGAAAAGGTTGTCCGTTACCGTAGGAACTGTGTCCGTGTTGCTGACCGTGCCCTTGGTCAGGCCAACAGGCCCAACACCAAGGATGCCATCGACGTCTTCGAGACCGGTGGCGGAACTGGCAACCCCGATGGATTGGTCAGTGATGATCAAGTTAGGGGATAGCGTGACAGTATCCGTCCACTCCTCCCCAGAGAAAGATCCAGAACCATAAGAAACCGACTATGGTCACTTGTTAGAGCGATGGAGAACAGCATCAAGACATTGGGAACCTACAACGGTGTTTCCGGTGTCTTCACTGGTGCTAGTTAGTACGTATGCCTGGCCAGCTCCCACCCAAGTGTTGGAACTTCCGGTATCAATCAGGAGCGTGTCTATGGTTTCTTATTGAGCCCATGTACCACATATTGTCAAACGATCCACATACAATATGTCGCAGGACTGCCTACGCCCACTTGAGCAGTATACGTCACCCCGTTGTTCGCGACGCTAACAGGCCCGCTGCGTTTGCCTAGATGGCCCGCATTCCTGAGAGCCTGGGCACGAGCACGGTCCTTCTCAACAATGTTGAGCGAGCCGCTCGCGTTAATCTTCGTCGCAAAGTTGAGCGAAGTCTTGCCGGTGCTACGACTGAGAGGACTCGCATCCACAGCAGTGAGGCTGATGAGGATCAAAGACAAGAGAGCTTTTGAAGGGAACATGATGGTGTATCCAGAGGACCAAGTTCTTTGAGACTTACGATGAACTCTTATATACATACATTGCCAAGGTTCTTTCGGATTGCGTGATGTGGTGCGTAATCAATGAGCCAGGCTGTCGTTGCAAGAAACGAGTGGAGCATACTTAGCATGATTCCATTGACAGGATGAATCATCATGAGCGTGATCATGGCAGACGGGCCCATTTCCCGGATCAGCATGGTTCCGTACATGCGGCAGGGATGCTACTGGTTATCGGCAATTCGGAACTTCGCATTGCATGAACGCTTTTAGTTTTTGGATTAGTGCGATATTTAACTGGCCCCGTTTGGCTAAAATTTTGCTTTTTTATGAGGGACCCGCCAATCAAATGGCTTTCCTGCGCATCGTAATGTATGTAAACCAGCGGTAACTTTCGACTGAAAGAAGCACCTATTTGAAACATTCAGTGCGGTTTTGCAGATTCGATCTCCACATAAAGTTTGATGAAACGGTGCTAGGGATAAATCCAAAGACGCTGTCCAGTTCTTTGTCTGCATCCCGGACATAACAGGATTTGCTGCGATAGAAAAAAGATGTAACCGACAATCGCACACCCATCATGGGGTCAGAGCAACTATGTTAGTCTGCCCATCTTTCAATAGGTATTAGTGTTTCCAATTAGTTTAAGGATAGACTATAGTATGATCAAACAGACCTAAGACTTCTTGCGCCAGGCGGCCCCCACATTAATACCACCGCAATACAAAAAGGACAGATTGCATGACACGATCAAGTTGGTAAGCCGAACGAACACAAGCCTGAAAGGAATAACATTTGAAACTTGGTCTGGCGCTGTCAAAGCCACTGCAGGGTCGTCAGACTTGTTTCTTGCGGGGCGACACGTGCATGATGTACATTACGTACGCCAGAAAAGTTTCTGACTAAGCAACAAAAATATTCCGAATGTGTGATGCAGTGACTGGTACGACAGTTATCCACATGCTACAACATGTCTGCTTCTCCTAACCCATGCCACTCCACCGGAACGCTAGCCCTGAGATATGAGTTTCAGTAAACTCCCCTCAAGATCCCCAGCGCTCGAAGCAGAAAGAGTAACGGGCTGAGTGGCCCTTAATCTAACGCTCCAACATTCCTAGAGCTTCTAATTCGTGGCCGCAATGCCGCATATGTATAAATCATTTCGGCAATTCCACAGCGTTGACCGGTGATCGAGTAGAAGATGCTGTAGTGCGCTCGCCATGCGTAAGAGCATGTCAGTACTAAGATGCGTGGACGGGAACGAGATACAAGAAAGTGCAGCCATTGACAAAATTAAAGGCCGATCCGTCTGGTAAACCAATGTCGGATGACAACGTCTGCAGGTTGGCATACTGGGAGGCGGTAATGGTCAAGAGGCCGGTGGAGTTGCGCCTGTCGGGCATCAATCGGGAATTGATATCTTGGGAATCCGTTTGCAGGGTGCCCGAGAAGCATATTGTCACCGTTGGCATAGTCCCCAACACATTACCCACCAGTGACGATAAGAATGAGCATGGTGTCCGCATCGACGATACCAGCGGTCGACGAGAGAATCACAGTATTGTCGTAAGAGATTGACTGGTCGATACCCCAGATTTCAGACGACGAATAGGTCATGATAAGTGGTACATAGTTCACAGTGAGCCTGTTGTCACCGAGTCATCATACCCGCCGAACACGAGCTCCCCTTTATCATCAGATTCGGTGGCTGGGATCAAGAAGATGCCCAATGCTTCTTACGATATTGTGCCCTGGGCATGCAATTATCCATGACAGTCGGAACTTGTGGCGCATTGCTAACGGTGCCTGTGGTCAAGTCAACAGGACCAGGACCGAGAATGCCGTCGAAACCATGCATGTCGAGAGTCCAGTTGGCAACACCAATGGATTGGTGGTGAGCC
>JBBPLP010000256.1:0-32519 GCA_038089875.1 Fistulinella prunicolor
CTGTCCGTTGTAGCCTTATTATGAGCTTGTGCTCGTTCTGTCTGCTTGTCTTGACCCAGTGTAGCCTTATCTACGTAGATGATCGATCGTGTTTATATAGATAATTTCGAAAATGATAAGCTAACTTGGTGTTGGTGTCGTATTCAAGTTCCTGAACGCGGGTTGGGAACGTACGTTATCGACCCCGGGAACGTAGAGGAAGAGTGATGCCAGAAATTGCTACCGAACCTTCTTTCTAGCCTGGTGACCAGACTACCTTCTTTTGAGAGTGGAGTATGTAATAATGCTGTAGTATGCCATCGTGTTGGTGATAACCTGAGGGTACTACAAACTCGAAGCTTTGTAACATTTCGTTCCAGCATGGCCCATTCCCGGCAGGACGTCTATGCAAGGAAGCTCCCCGTACAAGATCGCGGATACCCGTTGTGGACGCCAGAGCCCGACATGAGTCTTCCAGACACCTATGTGAAGGAAGGGCTCAAGATTGGAGATGTTGGCGTCGTCGACCCAGAGGATGGCAGTTTTGACGTTTTTTTCAATCTGTGCTTAGGCTCTACGCATAAACTTCATGAAAAATATGGCGAGCCCGACAACTGTACCCAAATTTCGCCCGGTGAATTGGATATCTCCAAGCTTCCCCATGCCGAAAATGCAGGTTGTGTCATTTCGTCTTTCCCAACAATGACAGTAGACCTGCCTTACGGAGATCCCGCAAGGTATGATATATCCTCCCGTGAAGGAGCCCATACATTACTCGACTTGGTTGTACTAACATGTTGATAAAGAGGTCATCCGAATTATAACTTTCCCTTGTCCGCCCGGGAAGGTGCAGTTCTCATTCTCCATGAAGGTGCCGATCGTTATCGTCTCAAAAACCGTGGTCTTTTTCTGGCTCAAGCAGAGCGACATGCGGTGGATTGGTACAACTTTGCGAAACGCATCGGTCGCATCATTGACCCCGATTCCCTTTATTTGATTACCGGGTTTCACAAAGCTCGTTCTTGGTCTCTTGCTGCATATCAACAAGATTATGATGCCGGTACACATGAAGCCTCGGTTCAATTCAGGACATTGCTAGACGATGAAAATGACATTGCAAAGAAATATGTTTGGAGACCCACGCAAGGCATGAATTCGCGTGTGGGACCATCCTACGAATATTATTGTCATGGTATACCGAACCAGACTGTGTTCATAGTGGGGTACAAAATTGCCGTTCGAGAAAGCATGCTGGGCATATTAAACTGGGTCAAAGTCGCAGCAGATTCTCATTCAGAGCAACCCAACCATGCTGAATCTTCCTGGAGTCTCGGGCTGCGGTTTCCGTACTCATTTTGGGGTGGCGGAGGCTCGACGGCTGATACCCCGAGAGGGGATAGTCCTACTGGGAACAATCCCGCCGCTGGCGGAAATGGTCACGTTCGTAAGGACGTTGAAATAAGCCACTTTCCGCAAGTAAGAAAGGTGAGTTCTCGTCGTCGGTGAGTCGAGTCTTCGAGGATTAATAAATTGTCCAGCCCTTCCACCCCTCCGACATCATTAATCAATATTTGTTGCAAAAAGTGCGTTTCGTGTAAACGAGACTGCATGGCTAGAAAGTAGCGTAACCATTGATTGGGGATGTTTCACCGCGCAGGCTCCTTCTGCTAATGTTGCAATTACACACGACAGTCTATGGACTACGCTAGTGGAGAAGGTTTGTCTCATGTCACTCGCACAATGATATAATTAAAGAATGTGTCAATTTAGGGATTACTTAGCCCTGAAGAATTATCACAAGAGGACCGCCTCATAGCGGCCGTGAAGAGTAACTATCCAACGGTATTGGAACGCAAAGGTGTGTAGAACACCTTGATACGTCCATTGGGCTGACGGACCTCAGGTGCAGTATACTTGCAAAGCACATTGACCGAGAATGATATCGATGAGGCAATGACGGCTCCAAAAATTCACCCCTTGGTCGCCGCTTTCGAGTCAAGGTTGCTATACTCTTTGTTATTTGCATTATCTTAACCCACATATCTGCAGATCCATACATAGAGTTCTCCGGGAAGACCCCCCTCTCCCACCAGATCTCACCGCCACGCTTGCACTCGATACCAAACGTATTTTGGCAACCGGCTCTTTGAGCGTCGTGTATCGTTGCAAGTCGCATTTGCAGGACATACGAGTTAGCTTGTTTGCACTCAAACTATGTCCAAGGTTTCACATGTACTCCTTAAACCTAGGTCTCCGTCAAAGCTATCGCCTTCCCTCCTGGTTTGAACCCGACCGAAAAGGAAGAGTTTGTACGAGTGAGTCGAGATCAATATTCTGGTTTACGTTCCGTTTACCTTAAGCGTGAATATAGAAAGTAAGACGTGAATTAGGGATATGGAGAAGATTAAATCATCCCAATATTGCCCCTCTTCTGGGGACCGCGAGTGGCAAATGTTTCGGATCTGATTATCCTTGTATAGTTTCGTCGTTGGCGACGCATGGGGCATTGTACGAATACATCGAACAGCGTAGCACTACGCCCTCACTTCCTGATCGTATCAAACTTGTGAGTCTGAGCCATTGGGTTCCGGTTCGTGACTGACAGGCCAGTGCCACAGATTAAAGGATCAGCTGCCGGACTAGAATATCGTATGTTCACCCAGTCGAGTCATCGTGGCCTTGAAATGAAATCCTGCCTTAGTACATTCACATGGCGTTGTTCATGGAGATTTACACCCTGTGAGTTATGCTGTCTGATCATACTATCGACACATTGGATTTATCATGTTTGTAGGGAAACATCTTAATTGATGATGACCTTGAACCCCGCATCGCCGATTTTGGATTGTCTCAGACTCTCTGCCCAATGCCGGGCCAATTTAGTTACCTCTATACTCACAGCACTCGTGCCGGGGCAATGATGTGGGCCGCACCAGAACTAGTGTGCCCCGAATTGTATCCGAAGCTTAAGTTTCAAGTCACGCTTCACGGTGACGTTTACTCTCTTGGCAGTACTATCCTCTTTGTAGGTTTTCTTTTTCGATTCGTCCTCAACTGCTCAACCGCACATGCAGATCCTCTCCGGGGAAGTTCCTTGGAAAGACAGAAAACAAGTCGAGGACAATTTAAAGAAATTCCAGAATCCACCTCGGCCAACCAGTATCCCAGATGGCGCTTGGGACTTCATTGAGCGATGTTGGTCCCCTCGAAGTCCAGAAAGTCGGCCATCAGCCCAAGAAGTACTGTCGTTCTCTATAGACAGACTTGAGCAATTACTTTGGTCAAGGTAGGTTGATGTACCCTTCGCACCACTTTTGGATACCCACGACCTTAAGGGGGGATTATTTTGCAGAGAGAAATATACCTCCAAGGTATCAGCATCACCGTATAGGGACTACGCTAGTCGCAAAGGTGTGTCTTATGTCAATTCCCCAATGTTATAGTTATAGAATGTGTCAATTTAGGGATTACTCAGCAGTGAAGAACCATCACAAGAGGACCACCTCATAGCGGCCGTGAAGAGTGACTATCCAACGGTATTGGAACGCGAAGGTGTGTAGAACACTTTTTTGTGCATCCATTGGGCTGACGGACCTCAGGTGCAGTATACTTGCAAAGCACACTGACTGAGAATGATATCGATGAGGCAAAATTTCATCCCCCGGTCGCCGCATTCGAGTCAAGGTTGCTATACTCTTTGTTGTTTGCATTATCTTAATTCGCACATCTACAGATATCCGTATACACTTCTCCAAGAAGTCCCCCCTTCTCCACCAGATCTCACAGCCACGCTTGACCTGGATACAAAACGTATTTTGGCAACCGGCTCTTTGAGCGTTGTGTATCGTTGCAAGCCGTGTTCGCAGGACATACAAGTTAGCTTGTTTGCACTCAAACTATGTCCAAGGTTTCACATGTACTCCTTAAACCTAGGTCTCCGTCAAAGCTATTGCCTTCCCTCCTGGTTTCGATCCGACCGAAAAGGAAGAGTTTGTACGAGTGAGTCGAGATCAATATTCTGGTTTACGTTCCGTTTACCTTAAGTGTGAATATAGAAAGTAAGACGTGAATTAGGGATATGGAGAAGATTAAATCATCCCAATATTGCCCTTCTTCTGGGGACCGCGAGTGGCAAATGTTTCGGATCTGATTATCCTTGTATAGTTTCGTCGTTGGCGACGCATGGGGCATTGTACGAATACATCGAACAGCGTAGCACTACGCTCTCACTTCCTGATCGTATCAAACTTGTGAGTCTGAGCCATTGGGTTCCGGTTCGTGACTGACAGGCCAGTGCCACAGATTAAAGGATCAGCTGCCGGACTAGAATATCGTATGTTCACCCAGTCGAGTCATCGTGGCCTTGAAATGAAATCCTGCCTTAGTACATTCACATGGCGTTGTTCATGGAGATTTACACCCTGTGAGTTATGCTGTCTGATCATACTGTTGACACATTGGATTTATCATGTTTGTAGAGAAACATCTTAATTGATGATGACCTTGAACCCCGCATCACCGATTTTGGATTGTCTCAGACTCTCTGCCCAATGCCGGGCCAATTGGCTTATCTCTATACTGACAGCGTTCATGTTGGGGCAATGTTGTGGGCTGCACCAGAACTAGTGTACCCCAAATTGTATCCGGAGCTTAAGTTTCAAGTCACGCTTCACGGTGACGTTTACTCTCTTGGCAGTATTATCCTCTTTGTAGGTTGTCTCTATCGATTCATTCTCAACTGCTCAACCGCACATGCAGATCCTCTCCGGGGAAGTTCCTTGGAAAAACATAGAGGAAGCCCAGGATAATTTAAAGAAACTCCAGAATCCACCTCGGCCAACCTGTATCCCAGACGGCGCTTGGGACTTCATTGAGCGATGTTGGTCCCCTCGAAGTCCGGAAAGTCGGCCATCAGCCAAAGAAGTACTGTCGTTCTCTATAGACAGACTTGAGCAATTACTTCGGTCAAGGTAGGTTGATGTACTCTTGGCACCACTTTTGGATACCCACGACTTTAAGGGGGGATTATTTTGCAGAGAGAAATATACCTCCGAGGTATCAGCATCACCCGCGGATCCCCACTAAATCCCTCTTCGCTCGAGAGTATCTAATAACCTCTCGCATGCTTGGACAACCATGTCTGACAACCTTCTCCCGAGCTCTCAACATCTAACAAACCCGAAGAAGAGAATGGAAGATCGAGTCAGATCGATGTGAAAGAGAAGACCTAGCCTTCGAGCGCTTGGGAGAGCCAAAGACTACCGATAAGGGACTGCCAGAAAACAAGAAACAGACCGCTGGAGTTATGAAGATAAGCTGGGAGGAGGGCGGGAGAGAAAAACGAGAGGGAGATTGACCGAGGATGGGCGCGAGAGAGAAGGAAGAGAAGGAAGAGAGTCTGAGCGGAGGAAACGCACGGGCTCCCTTCTTATACTGCTCGGAGTGCGATGGACGTGTGCAGAGCTCTGGAAGAAGCACCAGCATGTTCCTCACCGGTGTGACTTCTTGAGACGCAACCGTCGCGAAGGCCCAGTTCTGTGATTGGCGTTCGCAAGCTCACTTGGTTACAGAACTTCCAGCAGTTCGTCGTCCATG
The DNA here is from genome assembly GCA_038089875.1 of Fistulinella prunicolor. Taxonomy (NCBI): domain Eukaryota; kingdom Fungi; phylum Basidiomycota; class Agaricomycetes; order Boletales; family Boletaceae; genus Fistulinella; species Fistulinella prunicolor. Next base: position 5,575 of record JBBPLP010000256.1, read on the forward strand.
TTCTTGCTAGCAATAAGTAGGCCTGGTGCTATTGTAAGTATGATGTACTGTTTGTCCGAACATGTGGCCGGAACGTTGAAGGACAGGTGCAAAGGTTCGAATCTATAAACGGACCCCGGGGAAGAGTGATCACGAGGACTGACCCCAGAAACTGCTGCCTATGAGTGTATGGAAGTTACAATAAGTTATAGGGAATTACAAACTCGAGGCTTTCTGCACGTGGGCCGGCGCTCATCCAACATGGCCTGCTCCCGGCAAGACGTCTATGCGAGGCATCTCGCTTCAGATCGCGGGTACCCGTTGTGGACTCCAGAACCCAACATGAACCTTCCAGAAACGTATCATCGGGAGGGGCTCAAGATTGGAGATGTCGGGGCCGTCGTCCCAAGGAATGGCACTTTTGACGTTTTTTTCAACCTGTGCTTAGATCCCACACATGCGCTCCATCGAGATAAAGGCGTGCCCGCCAACGTTACCCCATTCCGCTCGGTAAAAGGGATATATCCGATTTTCCCAATGCCGAAAATGCACCTTGTGTTATTTCTCCTCTCCCGGTAGTGCCGGTGGAACCGTCTGAAGGTCTCGCAAGGTGCGACATGATCCCGCCACGGAGGGTCTTATGCATCACTTGACTTAGTTGTACATACTGACTTCTGACGAAGATCGGCGCAATCAGATTATCTGAATTACCTATTTATTTCATCTTCCCGGGAAGGTGCAGTCCTCATTCTCCCTGAGGGTGCTGCACGCCAGTGCCTCCTGAACGAAGATCGTTTTCGATATAAAGCAGTGAAACATGCGGTGGATTGGTACACATTCATGAAACAACACTTCGGCAGTCACGATTCCCTTTATTTGATTACCAGGTTTCACAAAGCCCTTTCTTGGTCCAGCGCTGTATATCAACAGGATCAAGATGCTAGCAGACATGAAACCTCGGTTCGATTTAGGACTGTGCGAGTTGATGGAAATGATCCTACAGAGAAATATAGTTGGGATCCTGCGCAAGGCATGAGTTCGCATTCAGGACCTTCCTATTATTACTATCGCCATGGGATACCAAACCAAGCCGTGTTCATAGAGGGGTTCACAATTGCCGTTCGGGAAAGTATGCTGGGTTTACTAAAATGGGTCAAAGTTGCAGCAGACTCTCATTCAGAGCAACCCAACCATGCCGAATCTTCCTGGAGTCCGCAGTTTCCGAATCCGTTTTGGGGTGGTGGAGGCTCGACGGCTGATCCCCCGAGAGAAAATAATCCTCCTGGGAGCAATCCTGCCGCTAGCGGAAGCGGTGATGTTTGTGAGGGCGTTGAAATCAGTCGCTTTCCGCAAGTAACGAAGGTGAGTTCTCACCATTGGTAAGTCGAGTCTTCGAGGACTAATAAATTATTCAGCCCTTCCACCCTTCCGACATTATTAACCAATATTTGTTGCAACAGGTGCGTATCGTGTAAACGAGACAGCGTGACTAGAATGTAGCGTAACCATTGATTTGGGATGTCTCACCGCACAGGTTCCTTCCGCTAATGTTGCGATTACACACGACAGTGTATGGACTACGTTAGTCGCCAAGGTTTGTCTCGTGTCCCTTGCATAATGTTATAGTCACAGAATGTGTCAATTTAGGGATTACTTAGCCGTGAAGAACTATCAAAAGAGGACTGCCTCATAGCGGCCGTGAAGAGTAACTATCCAACGGTATTGGAACTTGAAGGTGTGTAGAACAGTTGTATACGTCCACTGGGCTGACAGGCTTCAGGCGCAGTGTACTTATAAAGCACATTGACGGAGAATGATACCGATGAGGCAATAACGACCCCAAAAATTCATCCCCCAGTTGCCGCTTTTGAGTCAAGGTCGCTATACTCTTTGTTAACTGCATCGTCTTAATCCGCATATCTGCAGATCCCTACATAGAGTTCTCTGGGAAGAACCTTCTCCACCGGATCTCACCGCCACGCTTGACCTGAATACCAAACGTATTTTAGCAACGGGCTCTTTCAGCGTCGTGTATCGTTGCAAGTCGTATTCGCAGGACAAAGAAGTTAGCATATTTGCACTCAAACTATGTCCAAGGTTTCACGTGTACTCCTTAAATTTAGGTCGCCGTCAAAGCTATTGTCTTCCCTCCTGGTTTCGAGCCGGCCGAAAAGAAGGAATTTGCACGAGTAAGTAGATGTTGATATTCTGTTTTATGTTCCATTTACCCTCAGCATGAATACAGAAAGTAAGACGTGAATTGGAATTATGGAGAAGGCTAGACCATCCCAATATTATTCCTCTCCTGGGGACAACATCCGGAAATGTCTTTGGGTCCAATTATCCTTGCATAGTTTCCATGTTGACACCAAATGGGACGTTGTACGAATATGTCGAACGGCGTGGAATCACGCTTCCCCTTCCCGATCGGATCAAACTTGTAAGTATAATTTATTGGGCTCCCAGTCGCAAATGACACGCAGGTTTCACAGATTAAAGGATCAACTACTGGACTACAATACCGTACGTCTACGAACTCTACTGGTTATCGCGGTCTTCGAATGACAGTTTCCTGTAGTGCATTCACGAGGCATTATTCATGGGGATTTCCACCCTGTGAGTTATGGTGCTTGATATAGATTCGTCGATTTACCATATATCTAGGGAAATATTTTGATTGACGGCGATCACAGCCCACGTCTCACCGACTTTGGATTATCTCAGACTCTCTGCCAAATGCCGGCCCAGCTATCTTACCTCTTTACGCACTCCATCCGTACTGGTGCCATGATGTGGGCTGCACCAGAACTAGTTTATCCGGAATTGTACCAGAAGCTGAAGTTTCAAGCCACGCTTCACGGTGACGTTTACTCTCTTGGTAGCATAATACTCTTCGTACGTTGTCTTTCGTATTACTCGATTTATCTCTTCAGCTTCTCAATTGAACTTCCAGATCCTTTCTGGGAATTTTCCTTGGAAAGACAGAGATGAGGCACAGAAAAATTTAAAGAGATTCCAGAATCCACCGCGGCCGACTTGGCCGGCGAATATCCCGGACGGCGTTTGGGACTTCATTGAGCAATGTTGGTCCCCGCGAAATCCGGGAAGTCGACCATCAGCTCAAGAAGTATTGTTGTTTTCCACACATAAACTCAAGCAACTGTTGCAGCCAAAGTAGGTTGATGTATAATCTTATTCCTTCCCAAACCCTAATGTCGACTACAGTCTTCCATCCGATATCAATGTCGTGCTATTTGGTGCTCTCGGGTCCGGGAAGAGCTCGATTATCAACCTTCTTGCGGAGAAGGATATCGCACCGGTATCCTCGGGAGGAAAGCCTTGCACCGAACGACCCAGATCGTACCAGATTGCTATCGCCAATAGGAATTTTCGATTGTGGGACACGATGGGGTTCTCCCTGCAAGAGGGATCCGCCAGTAATCTTTTACCTTACGAACACGCGCATGCTGTCTTGCGAAACGTTCCTGAAGGTGTCAGCCTTATTCTTCTATGTGCTGACAAGGGAAAAATCACCTCTTCGCTTCATCGTTTCTACTGGTTGGTTAATAATTTCTTCTACGGCGGTTGTGCCCCAATAGCCTTCGTTGTCACTCACTGTGACACGCCCGACGAGAATTGGTGGAAGAACAATAAATACGACATCGCCAAGCGAACCACTATCCCCACCCAATCTATTCCATATGCCTGTGTTACCACGGATCCGGCCGGCTGTGATCAGTCGAAACATGTGCTGAAAGAACTCGTAAAAACTTACGCTACCGCCGTTACACCATTTCCCTTGCGTCTTGATTTCTCTCTCGACCTCGCTACCCACTGCAGGTTGAGTAGTTCCGACGCTGCGACACTAGTGGAGAAGTTTAGGAGACCACTACGCACATTCAACGTTGTTTTCTTTGGAGAACCAGGATCCGGGGCGAGCGAGATCTTCCATATCTTAGTTGAGCATTCAGTAGCAGGAACCAGTACGGGGACAATAAGCTATCCTCGTTCGTACGCGATCAACACGGGGATGCGACGGTTTCGCATTTGGGAAAGTACGGATGTCGACGCACCGCATCGAGGAAGCGATGTATGCGGACGAGAAGAGCTGATTCGGGACTCGTCTGGCGAGGGAGGCGTTGACTTGCTCGTGTTGTGCAAGAGATTTAGCAGGCTTACTCTGGAAGGACTGGACATTGACGGGTCATTTGCAAAAGCCATAGGAGAGGGATCACCGGCTGCTGTTATCATCACTCACTTCGATTCGCCAAATCCTATGGAAGAGTGGTGGGAAATGAACGGAAAGGGGCTCATCAAATCTTTGGGTGGGAATGTGATTGGACATGCATGTATCCCACCGCTGGCGAGCTCCGGTCTGGAGGGCGACAGACTTGACAAAACACTGCTGCAATCTAGGTTTGTCATCCACGATATGCTCGAGGATTGTGCCTCTTCTCGCCACTTCTCGCCTCCAGGGGGGATAAAAGAAATCTACAAGAATGTGATGGGCAAAATTCACCGAATGGCGATGCCTGTCAAGAGCCCCCAGGGTTCCAGTGAGTTGACCAGGAAGCGGACTTTGTAGATATTCAGCAAGTTGTAAATGAATGGAGTGGTTATTTATGTGGACGATCGGTAGGCGTAACCGTCCGCTTACTGTGTCAGGCCAGATTCCGCACCTCATGCCTCCTTGTACTTGCGTTTGGTGTCTGATTTGTCCTCGTGTACTGCATTCGGAATTTCTGATTTTGGAAGATCACTGGAACACATGCGTGCACCATTTGACTCAGAGACTCGGATCTAATACTTCAAAGGCATCACGCAGACGATCGACATCAAATTCGATGAAAGATTGATGGAATCCAGGTTATCCATTGAATCTATGGCCGAGGATTGTGTCTCTTCTCGTCATGCGGTGCCTTCAAGTGCAAGGATGGGAGGAATCTTCAACGTGTTTACTGGGGGACGTCGTTAGAAGCCTTAGGATGTCTGTTAAGAAACTTTATGAGTTGACCTAGCAATTGACTATTCAAACATTCAGCAAGTTGTTTAATGGTGAAATGGTTCATTAAATAGACAACCGTTCTCTTACACTTTCCCGCCGAACTTTGCACCTCTTCCTGCCGTTATGTCCTACTGTATTATATTACACATGCCATGCTGGCGCACACACATGTGCTTGCCATTTATTATTGGATCATTTTCTGATTTGAAGGGACCAACGCCGGAAACAATGCCAATTTCGTATGCATTTTCGCAATCACTCACTGGCGACAGAATACGACAGAATCTTGATTCCACCCGAAGGAAAGGGGGGAGTTGATAACATTCTGGAAGTCATTGCCCCGTCAACTCGGAATGTTATGCCTACAGATGATGACAAATAATTATGATGCATTCTGGAGCGTGACGGCACCATAACGTTATGCAAAAGACACAGATACATGAGGACAAAACACAACCCCAAGCCAATCCAGGAGAGGGAACGCTCAAGGGAGGACACGGCATCTGCGCTCGTACCTGTGCCGGTGTTTGCTTGGCGTATTGGGAGATCCTGGGACATGAACGGCAGAACATCCAAGCAGAAGGAGGAAGTGAGAAGGGAAGACACACCTGAGCGAGCGTCAATGTAGGCAAAGTAGTGATCAGCTGCATGCTTGATGTGATGAACGCGCAGCTGTGATAGAGACGACCGACTCAACTGGCGTCAGAAAATGGAGGGGGAAAGGTGATGTGCTCTTCCAAGACCACTCTAAATCATCCTAACTGACTGATGAGAACCATCATGGGGGTGACCGCGAGCGGAAGAATACCCATCTGCGAGAGGAAGGCGATGCGGATGATGTCCAGAGTCCTCCGGAGGGGAGGGTCTGCCCTCGGGCATCAGGAGTCTGGAGAAGATTGTATGAGGACGAGTGAACGAGTGGTAGCCATGCGTACCATCCATCGTGTCTGCCCGCGATGGCGATCGAACTTTGGCCATTTTCGGCGTGTTAGGAAGCATGCGTGCCCACATCAGGTTTTTTTTCCCCAACGTCCCGCCCGACACGCAGTTTCGCCTGCAGAGACCTAGTGTGTGGATGTATGCGTGCCATCAACACATCCCCGAAAACACGATCATTGATGAGAGCGAATTCATATCCATAAAATTACACGACTATGTCACGTATGTCATGATGTCTTGAATGTAGTCGAGTAATTTTCGTAGTCAACATGTCCGCTCGCTCTTCGTGACTCGTATGGGCCACATGCCAGAAGCAAGATGCCAGCGGCATCGAAAAGGGACGACACACCATCACGCCAGGAGTGCCAAGAGCGACGAGATATGCGCGGAAACCAAGTGTGGCGTCAATGGTGTCATCTGGGTTTCATCTGAGTTCATGAACCGCGATGGCAAAGTTCCTACGAAGGATAGGGTAATCTGTGTACACTTGAAATTGCCGCAGACGGCATGCCCGAGCAAGACGGTACGCAAAGACTACAGATAGGCCTGCGGGAATAGTAAGGAAGACGGGAATAACCCACCCTGGCGATGTTTGGCTAGGGGTAGTATCCAGTAGTAGGAAGGAAGAGTATGCATGCCTGCCGAAGAAATGATTTTTGAAAATAGTAGGCCGAGTCGCAGTAGGCATCTGCATGTGGAAGCCAGGCGGGCGTGATGGTGCACAGAAAGCTGGGGAGTGACCGGTTGGCCGACGGCATGCGAATGAGATTGACAAGAGGGGACGGCGACGGACAGTGAGTGCATGCACAGATAGCAGACATTGCATGCGATGCACCAAACGTGTGCGTCCATGTACAGAGGCGCAAAGGCTCATGCGCACGCAGGGGGCTCAGGTGAAGGTAACCTGGCGGGCATGTACGAACACGGGGCACAGTACACGCGCATGTTCGACAAGTGGTACGTTTGGGCAATGATGAAGGAGTAAGATAAAGATTATATGCTGCGTGAGTGAGAACTGTCGTGACAGCATTCGGCGGTGTCTCTTACTAGTCTGAGACGCTCGCAATTTATGTAGGTGGTGATAGAATTTGTTGCCGTCCTGCTGCTCCCTGGACCGGCGTGGCTTCTCTGCCTCTTCTCTTTTGTCTCGCCCTCCCTTTAGGTCCTCCTTTCCGACGTCCCGTGCCAACGTGTCCTTTTTTCATATTCCACAGTCAGTCATGCCTCCGTCCCGACTTCATGGCCGCTATTCTATTGGACGTCGCCCTTCCGGCTTTGCAAGTCCCACCTGTAAGCGCTCTGCCCCTCCCTAGTTCACACAACCCTCTGACCTCATTCCGCAGCCGACCTCATCAAACCAGGTATCTACGGTGCATCGCCTTCGCCACGTTCTGTAACGTTCGCCCCCAACGTGACACCCAATATATAGTCCTCGACACTGCCGACGACGTCTCGCTCCCGATGCACAGCTTTTCCCACCCTTCGAACCCCAACCGAACCCTTCCTCGAAGAAACGTGCTCCCCCTGGCAAGCGCAAGTCGCTTGGTTACATCCCTCGCCCACCGAACGCATTCATGCTCTTCCGTGCCGATTTCCTCTGACAAAAACATGTTCCCGGATCTATCGAGACAAACCACGTTTCCCTCTCCAAGACCATCGGCAACTACTGGCGCTCGCTTCTTCTTGAGGAAAAGTGTATCTGGGCGATCAAGGCGAAGTAGGGGAAGGAAGCGCATTTCAAGAAGTATCCAGGATACCGTTTCAAACCCGTGCACAACAACTTGAAGAACAAGGACAAGAACAAGGAGAAGCCTGTTCCAACCCCCTAGGACGAAATGTGTTGTGAATAAGTCGCACAATCGTTGCTCGAGGGAATGAAGGGCAATGGACGAGAGAAAGGATGTTACTCCTGCGCCGCAGCAGTTGCATCAGCCTTTCTACCCTCCACGTCGACTTTCTTCCGTACCCCTCCCCGACTCACGCTTCCATCCCATCGCTATCCCATCCGTGTCGTTCTTTGCACCGACTTCACGTTTAGCTTCGCCTGTGCTTAACATCTCACGGAACGCTCGTATGATCATTGGTCAACGCCGTCCTTCGAGCGCGTTGCCTTATTTCGGACGGACCTCCTGGGGAGTAGACGACATCCCAATATTCTCTGCGCCTACGTCGAACTTCTACGATCCTTCCCAGTCTTCGCTCCAGCGTGATGAATCTCCACTTCCAGATCCCGATACTAGCCTGTTTGAGCAAAACTTCTTGAACTCCAACTTTGGATTCTCCGTCGGATCTGGAGATTATCCTGCATCGGTTTGTGTTACTGGTTCCTATCATGTGTCGTGATACTTATCTCCTTTGGATAGACCTTTGATCATATCTTCTCGAATCTTCCGCCACATGCAGCCTCTGGGCCGTCTGCATCGTACAATGTTGGACCGATGGACCACATATCGCCCCAAGACCTTACGCTCTCGATGGACTCTGTGACTGCCTCTCATTTAGACCTCCAACACTCGAGCGCTGCCAGCGCCGCATCCTGGACTCACACGCCGATGGAGTTTCCAAACTCGGGACCCTCTTCGAGCTACAGTGGATCACCAGCACGGTCGGACCTCAGTCTCCCTCCCATCGCACCCCAGCCACAACATATTGGTGCAGGCATGACGTTTGAGATGTGGCACGACATGGGCTCTTCTTGCCAAGCACCTGAGGGCAAGATGACATCCGACCAGGTCCTCGGACACGTTGACATGGCAACGCAGCACTTTGGTGCTCCCGTCGCAGTCGCGGGACTAGATGTCGGTGCAGATCAACAGATGCACGTCCCGGGGTTCGATATGCTGTTCAATGGTCCCTTTACCGGCATGGAAGGATTTTGAACGGGACCCCTCCCTTTTCAGAACAGGATCTTTCTCGATCATAAACGGTTCTTGATATGACGCCACATACCCATACCCCCATGTCCATACCAATTCACTACGAAGGGCACGGAAGCGCTTGCAATGTCTCTTTCTCCCTTTTCGTGAACCGTTTTGTATCCCTAGCTCGACGACATGTTTTTTTATTGACTCGCTTGCCTGCCGATGGTTATCTTCCTTTGCTGTGCATACCTATTTGTATTTCTGAACTGTTTTTTTCCTGGTCCCATTCCCGCTCCCCTTTTCTGGATCATTCACAACACCCTCTCCTGTCCGTTGTAGCCTTATTATGAGCTTGTGCTCGTTCTGTCTGCTTGTCTTGACCCAGTGTAGCCTTATCTACGTAGATGATCGTGTTTATATAGATAATTTCGAAAATGATAAGCTAACTTAGTTGTTGGTGTCTCATCCAAGTTACTGAACGTCGTACCTATCGACTTTGGGAAAAAGTTACGAGCACTGACCCCAGAAATCGCCACTGAACCTTCTTTGGAGTGTAGTTCCTGCTACTTTGGTAGTGTGTTTAACAGCCCGGAGGGGCATATCGCTCAGATCGGCCAAATAAAAACTTTGTGTTTTGTTCCCACTGTGCTATTTCACATGATGATATGTGCCGGGAATGCTACTTTTGAGCGTGCCACCGTCTACTTTCGAAGTGCATCTTTCGAATCATCTTCAATGTGATCAACAATGCTGAATCTGATGTGGAGGGAGTGTTTAATGGTGACTATTTCTATTTTTCCGTGCAGTGGGATGAAAATTTGCAGCAAACTATTGCACCATGCCAGAATACTTGAAACATGGACCGTCCCGACGATCATGATATTCTTTCTGCCTTATATCAAGGCGTTTGGTTCACCACCTCGTTGACTCAGGCTGGGGTTATGCGAAATTTTGGTCTGCGCAAGCAGATATCATTGCTGGCATGGACTGGATTGGATGTTATCGAACCGTGCTTCGTCCTGAAAACTTGAATATGACAACATTATCCGAAAATGAAGGTATAGTTGATGATGTCAGTAACCTATCACAGTTTGTACAGGTTGAACACTGTTATCAGATATCATGTTCCAAAGGTTACCGAACTCGCTTGGAATGGATGCAAGGACAGAAAAACCACTATCCTTAAAAGTAGCAGGCTATGCCGTTCACCGGCGCTACATAGCCTGGTCACCAGACCTGCTTAATGACGCAAGCCGCCGATAGACGTGGCTTGCCTCATTAAACAGGTCTGGTCACCAGACTAGGCGCTAGATCTTGTATGTAATAATTAGTCTGGTGACTGGACTATGTAATAATGCTGTAGTTGTTTTTAGGGCACTACAAACTCGAGGCTTTCTGCACGTCTCATCCAACATGACCCAATCCCGGCAGGACGTCTACGCAAGGAAGCTCCCCGCACAAGATCGTGGATACCCGTTGTGGACGCCAGAGCCCGACACGAGCCTTCCAGAAATCTATGTGAAGGAAGGGCTCCAGATTGGAGATGTTGGCGTCGTCGATACAGAGGGCAGTTTTGACGTTTTTTTCAATCTATACTTAGATCCCACACATGCGCTTCATCGACAAAGAGGTGTACCTGCCAACTTTACCCCCATTCCGCTCAATCAAAGGGTCATTCGCGATCTTTCCGATGCCGAAAATGCAGGTTGTGTCATTTCGTCTTGTCCAATAACAATGGTGAACTCGTCCGATAAAGATCCAGAAAGGTGCGATACGACCTCACCGTGAAGGACCTCATGCGTCACTTGGCTGTACTGACTTTCGATGAAGACTTGCGCAACCACCTCCCCTGAATTATGACTTTACTCTATCTTCCAGGGAGGGTGCAATTCTCGTTCTCCCCAACGGTGCCGAACGTTATCGTCTCAGAAATCGTGGTCTTTTTCTAGCTGAAGCGAAGAAGCACGCGGTGGATTGGTATAACTTCGCGAAACGCATCGGCCGAGACATCGACCCCGATTCCCTTTATTTGATTACTGGGTTCCACAAAGCTTTTTCCTGGTCCCTTGCCGCATACCAACAGGGTGAAGATGCTGGTATACATGAAACTTTGGCTCAATTCAGGACTGTGCCAGTTGTTCGAGATAACAGCGCGACTTGGAATGGAGACATCACAAAGAAATATACTTGGGGACCCGCGCAGGGCATGAATTCGCGTGTAGGACCTTCCTACCAACATCAGGTACCAAATCAGGCAGTGTTCATAGAAGGGTACAAAATCGCCGTTCGGAATATACTAGGCACAAAATGGGTCAAAGTCAAAGCAGATTCCCATTCAGTACGACACAATCTTGCCCAACATTTCTGGAGTCTGCGGTTTCCAAACCTATTTTGGGGTAGCGGAGGCTCAACGACTGATACCCCGAGAGGGGGCATCCCTCCCAGGAACAATCCTGCCACCGGCGGAAATAATTGCGTCTGCGAGAACGTTCAAATTCGTCCCTTCCCAGAAGTAGTGAAGGTGGGTTCTTGGTGAACTAAGTCTTCCAGGACTAATAAATTGTGCAGCCTTTCCATCCCTCCGACATCATCAACCAATATTTGTTGCAACAAGTGCGTATCGTGTAAACGAGACAGTATGGCTAGAAAGTAGTGTAACCGTTAATTGGGGATGTTTCATCGCACAGGCTCCTTCCGCTCATGTTGCGATTACACATGATAGTCTATGGACTACGCTAGTCGCGAAGGTGTTTTTTATGTTACTCGCACAATGTTATACTTATGGAATGTGTCAATTTAGAGATTACTTAGTCCTGAAGAATTATCACAAGAGGACCGCCTCATAGCGGCCGTGAAGAGTAACTATCCAACGGTACTGGAACGCGAAGGTGTGTAGAACACTTTTGTACGTCCATTGGGCTGACGGGCCTCAGGTGCAGTGTACTTGCAAAGCACATTGACCGAGAATGACATCGATGAGACAATGACGACTCCAAAAATTCATCCCCGAGTCACCGCATTAAAGCCGGTTGCTATATTCTTTGTCATTTACTTTATGTTGATGCGCATATCTATAGATCACTACATACACACCAAGACCCTCTTGATCCGCAAGATCTCACCGCCAAGCTTGACCTGGATACCCAACGTATTTTGACTGCTGGCTCTTTCAGCTTCGTGTATCGTTGCTCGTATGTACAGGGCCAGGAGGTTAGCATGTTTGCACTTAAACTTCGCTCAAGGTTTTACTTCTGCTCTAAATTTAGGTCGCAGTCAAGGCTATTGCCTTTCCTCGTAGCTTCGTGCCCACCAAAAAGGATGAATATATGCGAGTGAGCTGATGTCAATGTTCTGCTTTATGTTCTGTTCACTTTCAGCGTGAATCTAGCGCGCAAGGCGTGAATTAGGGATATGGAGAAAGTTGGATCATCCCAACATTATGCCTCTTCTTGGGACGGCAAGTGGCAAAGCTTTCGGGTCTGATTATCCTTGTATAGTTTCGGCGCTGGCGACGAATGGGGCGTTGTACGAGTATATCGAACAGTGTAGCGCTACGCTCTCATATCCTGGTCGCATCGAACTTGTGAGTATGAACCATTATGTTCCAGTTCGTGACTGACAGGCCGGTGCCATAGATCAAAGGATCAGCTACCGGACTAGAATATCGTATGTTCACCAACTCTAGTCATCGCGGCCTTTAAATGAAATCCTGCCTTAGTACACTCAAGAGGCATTATTCATGGAGATTTCCACCCTGTGAGTTATCCTGTCTGATCATGCTCATATTGGATTTATCAAGTTTGTAGGGAAATATCTTAATTGATGATAACCTTAACCCCCGCCTCACCAATTTTGGATTATCTCAGACTATCTGCCGAATGCCGGGCCAATTGGATTACCTCTATACTAACATCATTCGTCCTGGGCCAGTGTTGTGGGCTGCACCAGAACTGGTATACCCCGAATTGTATCCGAAGCCCAAGTTTCAAGTCACGCTTCACAGTGACGTTTACTCTCTTGGTAGTGTTATCCTCTTTGTGGGTATCTTTTGTGATCACTCGACTTTCATTCCCAACTCCTCACCCTGCAGATCCTTTCTGGGCAATATCCTTGGAAAGACAGAGGTGAAGCCGAGAACAACTCAAAGAAATTCCAGAATCCACCACGGCCAACCTGGCCAGTGAATATACCAGACAGAATTTGGGACTTCATTGAGCGATGTTGGTCCCCACGAGATCCAGAAAGTCGGCCATCGGCCCAGGAAGTATTGCGGTTTTCCACAGATGGACTCGAGCAATTATTGCAACCAAAGTAGGTTGATGCATGATGTTTTCCTTTCCAAACCCTAATGTCGACTACAGTCTTCCATCCGATATCAACATCGTGCTATTTGGTGCTCTCGGGTCCGGGAAGAGCTCGATTATCAATCTCCTTGCGGGGAGGGAAATCGCACCGGTATCCTCGGGAGCGAGTCCTTGCACCGGACGACCCAGATCGTACCAGATTGCCATCGACGATAGGAATTTCCGATTGTGGGACACGAGAGGATTCTCCCTGCACGAGGGATCAGCCAGTAATCTTTTGCCTTATGAACACGCACATGCTGTCTTGCGAAACATTCCTGAAGGTGTCAGCCTTATTCTTCTATGTGCGGACAAGAACATAATCACCCCGTCACTTCGTCGTCTCTACTGGTTGGTTAACAATTTCTTCTATGGCGGTTGTGCCCCAATAGTCTTCGTTGTCACTCACTTTGACACACCCGACGAGGAGTGGTGGGAACGCAATAAAAATGATATCGCCGAGCGAACCACTATTCCCACCCAATCTATTCCACACGCCTGTGTCACCACGGATCTGGCTGGCTGTAATCAGTCGGAACATGTACTCAAAGAACTCTTACAAACCTACGCCACCATTGTCGCCCCATTTCCTCTGCGTCTTGATCTCTCTTCTTATATGATGGCCTCTCTCGACCTCGCTACCCACTGCAGGCTGACTAGTTCCGAGGCTGCAGCACTAGTGGAGAAGTTTAGGACACCACTACGCGCACTTAACCTCGTTTTCTTTGGAGAAGCGGGATCCGGAACGAGTGAGATCGTCCATCTCTTAGCTGGGCATTCAGCAGCGGGGACCAGTACGGGGACAATAAGCTATCCTCGTTCGTACACGATCAACACGGGGACGCGACAGTTTCGCATTTTGGAAAGTGTGGATGTCGACGAAATGCATCCAGGAAGAAATGTATGGGGACGAGAAGAGCTGATTCGTGACTTGTCTGGCGAGGGAGGCGTCGACTTGCTCGTGTTGTGCAAGAGATTAGGCAGGCATACTCCGGAGGAGCTGGACACTTACAGGTCGTTTGCAAAAAGCCTTGGGAGGGAAGCACCGGCTGCTGTTATCATCACTCACTTCGATTCGCCAAATCCTATGGAACAATGGTGGGAAATGAACGGAAAAGGGCTCATCAAATCTTTGGGCGGGGATGTGATTGGACATACATGTATCCCGCCGCTGCCGAGCTGCGGTCTGGAGGGCACCATACTCGACAAAACACTACTGCAATCCAGGTTTTCCATCCACGACATGCTTGAGGATTGTGTCTCTTCTCGCCACTTCTCGCCTCCAGAGGGGATAATGAAAGGAATCAAGAACATGATGGGCAAATTTCGCCGAATGGCGATGCCCCCGGGTTCCAGTGAGTTGACCAGGAAACGGACTTTGTAGAGATTCAGCAAGATGCACAATGGATGGAGCGGTTATTTATGTGGAGATCGGTTACCAGGCATAACCGTCCGCCTACGTCAGATTCTACACCCCACGCCTCCTTGCGTTCGGTGTCTGATTTATCCTCATGTACTACATTCAGAATCTTAGCATGTTGGTGTACATATACACGACCGCCGTATATCACCTGATTGTTTTTCTGATTTTGAAAGATCACTGGAACCAAAATAAATCATAAACACCAACTGATTATCATAAGTAGGACCCAACATGAGAATATGCACGGTAGTCTAGTCCATAAGTCACAGATGCAAAATAGTACAAGCGCAACGCAGTCCACTTGACCACTCAATCAACGTACGACCAGATAAGTATCTCAGCACGCTCCCTTGTAAATTCACAGTGACCTGCAAGTTTCTTGAAGGTCATCTTTTTTCAGTATGTTGCATACTTCCTGGTTGCCCCTGATGGAGGAAATATGCCAGGATTATTTGCGTTTTCGCCGCCAAAGGCTAGTGTCGCTAGAACGGACGCAATCGTCAAGAATGACTTCAATGGATAACCCGGATCCCACTAGTGTTTTGTCTACATCCACATACTTTGACCGAAATGATCGCTCGAGTCTCTCTGCAGAGAATGACAATACTTCTTTTGCTGATGGTCGATTCCCAGGATTTCGTGGGGACCAACATCGCTTAATAAAGCCCCACACACCGTCCGGTAAATTCACAGGCCACGCTGGACGTGGTGGATACTGAAATGTGTTTAGTTTGTTTTTGGCCTCCCCTCTGTCTTTCCAAGGATATTGCCCTGAAAGTATCTGCATGCCTGGTTTAAGAGTAGAGAATGGAACTCTAGGAATGGAGGAAAACATACGAAGAGGATAATACTTCCAAGAGGGTAAATGTCGCTTTGTAGCGTAGCTTGAAACCTGAGCTTTGGGTACAACTCTGGATACAGTAATTCTGGTGCAGCCCACAACACTGGACCGGGGGAAAGTTGGTCCGGCCCTGGGCGGAAAGCGAAGTCAATGAGGCGTGGGTTGTGCCCGTCATCAATCAAAATATTGCCCTGTAAATCAGGTGAATCTAACGAGTATTATCCTAAACAGGTAAGATAGCTGACGGGGTGTAGATTTCCATGAAGGATGCCTTCTGAGTGTACTGCGGGAAGATATCATTCAAAGGCCACAACAGCTAGAATGAGCAAACATACAGTACTCCAGTCCGGCGACCGATCCTTTGATCTGTAGCATCAACTGGTCAGTAGCAAGTGGGGGTAACAAATGGCTGATGCTCACGAGTTGAACTCGATCAGAAAGCGAAGCCTCGGTTCCGAGCTGCTTCACATATTCAAAGAGTGTTCCGTGCTTCATCCACATGGAAACTATGCAGGGATAATCGGAACCGAAATCATGCCCATGCGTCATTCCCAGAAGTGGAACAATGTTGGGGTGCTTCAGTGTCTTCCATGTTCCAAGCCCACACTCGACTTTCTAGATCCCAGCCAAAAGTGAACAAACGTATAGCAATACACCGTTATTAACTTACTCGCGTGAACTCTTCCCTTTGTTTGACTGAGTGGGAGCCAGGGGGGAGGATAATAACTTTGACTGCGATCTGAACACAAAGCATACGTAAAAACTTGGCCATAATCAGAGTGCAAACTTGCTAACATCCGCGCTCCGTGCATACGAGCAACGGTACACAACACTCAAAGAACCGATTCCGACGATGCGAACCAGCTTAAGCCCGCCGGTGAGGGCTGACGGCTTGGAGGGAACGAGTTGTGTATCTGTTGGGCTGGAAAAACGCATGATGGGGGAAAGAAAGTAACAGAGAGGATGACATACCTTGCCACCATTTTATAGGGCATGAAGGGTGCCGTGGAGCACTGAAGGTGAGGTTAAAATTTCCGGCCATTTATTTTGGTGGTACATAGTAACTATTCCTGCGGACATTGGAATATGACGTTGCTGCGACGAAACAGCGTGTTGGGAGCAAGCCATCATGCATGATGTTAACATATGAACTTGGTAATCAAGTTCGGATACCCAGCCCATGTGCATCAACTTTTGTCGCTCCCGACAGCAGTATGCAATGTTCGATTCGGATATGATTTTGTGATTGTAGAGGCGTGTCAGCATGTCCCGGATCATTACATAATACTTTGGCACATCACATGCTGTGCTATTTTTTCGACCGTATGATCTTTCATCACTTCTTCGTCCTTGCCCAGGTCCACTGAGTTCTCGACGTCCCGTAAGCCATGATGCACGTGTACTACACGCCGTACATGGGCGCGATCTCATCTTCATCTTACCCTCACCCTGCATGCGCGTTTTCCCTCGGCCCACTTTCATCACCATCTCCTCTTGCCACCATCGTCCGCATGGCATGGACCGCTATCATTTAGCCATCTCACGCCCTGCTCGTCCACTTTCGCCTGGCTCGCACACACCGGCTGCACGACTTCGCCCACACGCTTCCTCTGATCAAAAGTCATTTCCTCATACCAGGCACGCCTGTCCTCATTGTTCATTATTGTATATTCGCGCTACCACCAGCCAAATTTCGCCAGTTATAGGTGATCGATCTGATCCCCGTCTTCCTTATCATTCCATGGGCCTATTTGCGGACATTGTGTACTAGCTTACTGAGGCATTCAAAAAGAATGGTAAGTGTACGCCCCTTTCTCTCCATCCATGAATGTATATATTATCCCGTTGCAGAAAAATTGCCCCTGCAGTGTCCATGTTGGAGAGCCTGCCACCGCACCCGGGCCCAATGCGTATGAACTCGAATTCCCTTTCCATTGCCATTGCCGCCCTCCTCTCAAGTGGGGTTCAGAGTATTCCGTCGGAACCATGCCTGGCCAATCCCTCACGTAACTTGTCGTTTTAGCACCCTTGGCATAATGAATGGCGTGTCCATCCTTTTCCGATGGGCGGCTAGGTCTCGCTTATTGGATTCTGGCGTATGGCCCACGAAGCACCTCATTTGGAATTCGGCTCTCGTGTATTAAAGAACCCCTCTCCAGCTCCGTTGGTCCGTCCTATCTGGCGGCTGGATAAACCAGAACTGTCTACCCCTGCACCCACGATGTGTCGCGACGCTGACGCTGACGAACTCCCTGAGCTCACGCATATCTATATCAATGTCGATCCACGCGCCACTGCCCAACTCGTCGACCGAAACCGACATCGAAACACATGACTCAACTACGGTGCATACAGCCGCTACTTTCTTGCCTCCATCCACGCCTCGTTGGTTACACTTGCCCAGGCATTCATCTGCGCTCACATCTCCCTGCCGTACCTATATCGCTAGGCGGCCAGGTCCGAGAGTGAAGACAATGATGAGCTCGAGACGACTAGAGGCAGAAGAGACACTCGCACCTCCTTCATCCTCATTTTCCGCTGAACCCCCAAATCCACCCCATACCACGATGAGACCAACACATATGTCCCTCCCTTCTTTCCCTCCCCAAGCATCCTGTCACCTTCCCGCTTCCCTGGTCATCATATTTTATGTGTTTGCCCAGCGGTTGCTCTACACAGGGGGCTGACCCTATTCAAGAGGATGTTGGATAATACTCGGCGCATGTAGTATTCCGCTCACCTTGATCGTTCCGGGTGATTGTTTTGGAACGGAAAGATGAAACTACGAATAAAGGTAGACATGCCGAGGTGGTCGAGGTCAAAGGTGATCTGATGGCCAAGGTAATGTCAAAAGTAAGGGCAAAGACACCGAAACACGGGGCAATCTAGAAAGCAGCAACCTCGCCTTTTCGACACCTGACGAGAAGCGAATGCATCTACATACCGCGAAAAACGCTCAAGCACGTACGGGGTAACATATGGTGTAGTACTCGCATCATTCGTCGACTATTCTGAGATGTACTGGATGTACACAGAGAAGAGGCATTACCTAATGTAGAGTCCTATATGTTATTTTATATGATAGAGCCAACTTAGCATGTCTTTGACGGTTCACCTGGTCACGCCGATTAATCTATGATGACAATCGCAAACTGTTCTCTGACCGTTCGTGACGTGGCAATGAAAACGCCATTCGGCAGGTGAGCATCAGAAAAGTAATTGCATGTCCAGCAGGCTTTCATCATAGGATATATAAACACGTTGGAGTTGAAGGCAGACAGAACAGCGCTAAATTCGAGTGGGAACGGGATAGTACCAACTAGGTTTGTGTGTGAAGAGGCAACCCTTTCCCCGTCAAGCCCCCTTGCTCGTCCATCTGACACTCTTCTCCGAGGACCAGGACCAGGCTGAAGGAGCGCCGCATTCAGTACGAGCAAGGATGAGCGAGGGGGACGGGATAGGCAGTGACATGTAGAAGGTGTGACCTAGTTGCAATTGGGAATAACACGCGTGGTGAGAGGGAATCCTTCCTGCCTGACTGGGATGCAATATATACTGGAGCGCAGATTGGCAGCCACACGCACACATGATGATGATGCGGGCACGTGGGTCCCTTTCGGTCGTCCGCTTGCACTTCTTTCAATATTACAATGTGATGCCCATGCCAACGGAGCATGGGCTTAACGTTTGACCCTTAAGTTTAAGCTTCCATCCCCGAGAGATTTGATGAACGACCCGGACCGTAAGAGTGCCTGTACCTGCCACCCTGGTGATCTTTCCATAATCGTAAAACAAATGTGAAAACATTCTCACCGCAGTTTATCAACCGCTCCGCGAGCATGCTCTTTCCGTCCTTCTATCCTCAGCGAAGGGTTAAAGATGACACCAAGGCAGACTTCGCCGTCTCTGTTGGTTAGTGATCCTCCGCGGCCGTTATTCTTGTCATGCTGTTTGATGGACGGAAAACAATTGCGCATGAAGTTGTTCTAATATCTCTGCATACCATGCTCGGAGACGACCAAAGGCCTAGCGAAAATGGGCGCAATAATCAGTCCGATGGTGACATGAAGTAGGGACGAACTGTGACCACAGAACGCACGGGAGGGTCATGATTGATATCAAACTCCCATCGTACCAGAAGCGGGACTGGGTATCTGGAAGGCGGTGGGAGTTATTGGTTTCACTGTCGGTATCCGTATGGCTGTTACATAGAAGAGAGTCATTTGCTGAGCCTGAGGGTCAGGGAGGAATTTCAACGAGTAACTTAGAACGCAAGGACCTGGGGGCACCGACGAGCCACAGCAGAAACCAGGTCCTTGACTGGCATGCTAGTGGGCGAGTGTATGCATGTTCAATGTGACTTAGGCCATGCCAGCAGACGATGTTCGTTGTTGGTCAAGAAACACCTGATTCTGTCAGGCGGCGATTCTTGCGCTCATACTAAACGACTCGGTGCTCTCAAAGTTTTCATTGAATCGCGTTCCTTCTTCTCGGTCATTCAGCTCATCGTTACCCAACTTTAGCAGTAGACCTCGACACGGTGACTCCCGATGCCTACAAGGAAACCAACAATCTAGCCTCGACACTGCCGACGATGTCTCCCATATCTCCCGATGGGCCACAGTTTTTCCACCATCCGAGCACTCAGCAAACTCTATCTCCAGGAAACGTATCTTCCCCGAAGTGCAAGTCACTACGTTACATCCAGCGCCCACCAAATGCATTCATTCAAACCCCTGCACAACGAGAACAAGGATAAGAAGGTGAAGCTGGCCCCAACGCTCGAGGACGAAATGCGCTGCGAGCAAGTCGCAATTATTGCTAAGGGAATAAAGGGTGATGAGCTCGCTGCTGCTATTCGCAGGCTAGACGAGAAAAACCATGCTACCCCTGTGCCGCAGTAGTTGTATCAACCCAAGGTTTGCCCTCCTCGTCGGCGCTCTTCCTGACTCCCCCTTCCATCTCACCAGTATCCTCTCCTTGCACTGGTTTCAAGTTCAGCTGCATAACATCTCGCGGAGCGCCCGCAGGATCATTGATCAATGAGGTCCTTCGAGCACGTTGCCTCATTTCGGACGGACCTCCTGGGGGTGGACGATGTCCCAATGTCTTGTGCTCCTTCATAGTCTTTGCTCCAGATCCCGATACTAGCTTGGCCCTTCGAGAAAAACTTCTTGAACTCCAACATTGGACTCTCGGGCAAGTTTGCCCCCTGCATCGGTTCGTAGTACTAGTTTGCTTTCATCACACGTGATGTTAACCCTTTATACAGACCTTGACTGTATTTTCTCGAACCTTCCGCCTCATGCGCCCTCTGGGCCGTCTGCATCGCACAATGTCGGACCAATGGACCACATATCGCTCCAAGACTTCACGTTCTCCATGGACTGTAACCGCCTCTCATTTCGGTCTGCAGCACTCGGCACGCATAGAGCCGCATCCTGGACCCATACGGTAATAGAATTCCCAAACTTGGGGACGCGCTACAGGGGATCTCCAGCATGGTCGGGCCTAAGTCTCCCTCTCGTTGCACCACATCACAGATGACGTTTGAGATGTGTGGCACGATATGGCTTCCTCTTCCCAAGCACCGGGTGGCAAGATGACATCCGACCTGGCCCGAGGACCCGTTTACCTGGAAATGCAACACTTTGGTGTTTCTGCCGTCGCGATTACTGGTGGGGATGGAGGTATTGAACGGGAGACCCCTTCGTTCCTCTTCTAAACACGATCTTTCTCGGTTGGCTCAGCTCATGAATGGTTCAAGTTATGACGTCATGTACCAATTTACTACAAAGGGAACGGAAGCGCTTGCAATGTGTCTATTTCTCCCTTTTGTTGCCGTTTGGCTCGATGACATGTCTTTGTTACCGACTAGCTTGCCTGACAATTCCCCCTTTGCTGGCCCATTTATATTTCTAAACCGTCTTTCCTGATCCATCCCTCTACTGTCTATTGTGACCTTAGTATGGTCGTTCTGTCTGTTCATTTTGCCCCAACGTAGCCTTTGTATACTCTTATCTCTACGTAGATGAACATATTGTTATAGATAGTCGAACGGATAGCGTTTTGGGTGTAGTGCAAGTACTCTGTCAGGTTGATAGGCTGTGACGATGAGTACTGTATGTGGGCCATCAGATGCATCATGATTGGCAAGGACTCGAGTTTTGGCACAGCGCGCAGCTTTTCGAGCCGTGTACAATAGCGTTATCATATTCGACTCCAACGGGTATGTTATTAAACAAGGTCACTGGGGGAAGGCTGTGACTAAGTAAAACCATTTTCTACTAACCACTGGTGTTGATTGTAAGGTCAACTTGAGTTCTCAGCCATCCGTCTAGTCTGATGGTATGCTGCGAAAAGTGCGGGATGCGTGCCTGAACGTTATGGCCGTGCAGGGAGAGCGGAGTCGAGCAGAGGCTAGGAGAAAGGGTATAGCAGCTGAGAGGGACTCGGAATAGTGGTCTAGCACTGGGATTGCTGTCCGCCAATGCTAGTGAGGCGCGACCACGGCGTTCCCGATATAGGTTCCCCAGTCACTCGTCCCCCAGAAACCGCCGGTTCAATGAGCGGGTCCAACCAGTTCTTCCAAGTCGAAGTGTGGCAGTACGTATACGATAACATGCTGTACCTGGTGCAGCCTCGCTATGGCTCCCTGCAACGTCTCATCCGACATGACCTACTCCCTCCAAGACGTCTATGCGAGGCATCTCGCTTCACATCGCGGATACCCGTTGTGGACGCCGGAGCCCAACATGAACCTTCCAGAAACCTATCGTCGGGAGGGGCTCAAGATTGGAGATGTTGGGGTCGTTGACCCAGAGGATGGCAGCTTCAGCGTTTTGTTCAATCTGTGCTTAGGCTCTGCGCATAAACTTCACGAAGAAAAAGGCGTTCCCGACAACTTTATCCCCATCCAACTTGCTGAAAGGGGTATTTCCGATTTTCCCTTCGCCGAAAGCGCAGGTTCTGTCATTTCGTCCTTTCCAGTAGTGACGGCGGACCCGTCTGACGAAGGCCCCGCAAGGTGCGATATGATCTCACCATAAGGGATCTCGTGCTTCACTTGACTTGGTTGTGCTGACTTTTGATGAAGACGTACGCCACCGGGTTCTCTGAATTATGAAATTACCTTGTCTTCCCGGGAAGGTGCCGTCCTCATTCTGCCGGAAGGTGCCGACTGCCATCGTCTCCTAAACGAAGATTGTTTTCGAGATGTAGCGGTGCGACATGCGATGGATTGGTATGCCTTTGCAAGACGACGCCTCGGTCGCATTATCAGCCATGACTCCCTCTATTTGATTACCGGATTTCACAAAGCACATTCTTGGTCCCTTGCTGCATATCAACAGGATCGAGGTACCGGCACACATAAAGCCTCGGCTCTACTCAGGACCATGCAAGTTGATGGGCATAGCTGCGCAGAGAATTACACTTGGGAACCCGCGCAAGGCATGAGTTTGCGTGCGGGGCCCCACCATCACTGTCGTTTTGGGGTACCAAACCAGGCCGTCTTCATAGAGGGGTTCAAAATTGCAGTTCGGGAAGAACTGGGCAGCGAATGGGATGATATCAAGGTAAATTCCCATTCAGTGCGATCCAACCGTGCCGAGTTTCCTAATGGTTCGCAGTCTTCGACTGTATTTGGGGGTGGTAGTGGCTCGGAGGTCAATACCACCGAAGGGAATGTTACTCCTGGGAACAATCTCACCGTCGACGAAAACGATCACGTTCCCGAGGACGTTCGTCTCTTTCCCCGAGTGACGAAAGTGGGTTTTTGTTGAAAAATTGAATCTCTGAGGACTAATAAACTGCCCAGCCCTTCCACCCTTCCGACATTATCAACGAGTATTTATTACAACAAGTGTGTATCCTGTGTCGAGACAGAGGGTTATGTAACCGCTAATTCGGGGGTGTTTCATTGCACAGGTTCCTTGCGCTAATGTTGCGATTACACACGACAGTCTGTGGACGACGCTAGTGGGGGAGGTCAGTCTCATGCTACTTGTACCATATTATACTTATGTCAGTCTAGGGATTACTTACACCTGAAGAATTATCACAAGACCGCCTCATAGCGGCTGTTAGGAGCAGCTATCGAATGGTATTAGAACGCGAAGGTATGGATTATACTTTTTTATGAGTCGATTGAGCTGACCCCCCTTAGGCGTAGTGTACTTTCAAGGCACAATGGTCAGGAGTGATATCGGTGGTAATGGAATAACAACTCGAGGGGTTCATCCCCCTGTTACCCCGTTAGTATCAAGGTTGTTATGACCTTCGTTGCTCTAACGAACATTTCTGCAGCCCGCTGGATACAATTCTCCAAGCAAATCCTTTTGAACCGCCAAATCTCACCGCCAAGCTCGACCTGGATACCAAACGCGTTTTTGCAACTGGCACTTTCGGCGTCGTGTATCGTTGTTTGTGTGTGCAGGGCCCAGAGGTTATCATGTTTGCACTCAAAATTTGATCATGGATTCACCTATACTCCCTAAATTTAGGTCGCAGTCAAAGCCATTGTTTTCCCTTCTGAATTCCGCCCAACCAAAAAGGAGGAGTACACGCGAGTGAGTTGATGTCAATGTTCTGCTTTGCATTCCATTTACTTCCAGCGTGAATATAGAAAGTAAGACGTGAGTTAGGGATATGGAAACGATTAAATCATCCCAACGTTGTCTCTCTTCTGGGAACGACACGCGGCATGGACTTCGGGTCCGATTATCCTTGCATAGTTTTGACCTTGATGACAAATGGAACGCTGTTCCGGTATGTTGAACAGCGTAGAACCACGCTTTCACTTCCTGATCGTATCAAACTCGTGAGTACATATGAGTCATTGGGGCCCAGTTTGCAAATGACCGGTTGCTATCACAGATCAAAGGATCAGCTGCCGGCCTAAGTTATCGTATGTCTACCAATCCTATTTACTGCAGCCTTTAAATGTTATTCTCCCATAGTCCATTCACTAGATGTTGTTCACGGAGATCTACACCCTGTGGGTTATCTCGTCTGATCATGACACTGGCTTGCTGGATTTATCATATTTACAGGGAAATATCTTGATTGACGGCGACCATAATCCACAACTCACCGACTTTGGATTATCTCAGAATCTCTGCTCAAGCCCGGGCCGATTATCTTACCTCTATACTGGTTCCCTTCGTCCTGGCGCACTGGTTTGGGCTGCACCAGAATTAGTGTACCCAGAGTTGTACCCGAAACTCCAGTTCCAAGCCGCGCTTTACAGCGACATTTACTCCCTTGGTAGTATCATCTTCTTTGTATGTTGTCTTCTGTCGTTACTCGTCTTCCATCCTCAACTCCTCGATCTGACATGCAGATCCTTTCGGGGCAATGTCCTTGGCAAGACAGAAGGGAGGCTGAGCGCAAATTAAAGGATTTTCAGAATCCACCACGCCCGTTATGGCCTGTAAATATGCCAGACGGCGTTTGGGACTTCATTAAGCGATGTTGGTCCCCGCGAGACCCGAAAAGTCGGCCATCAGCCCGAGATGTATTGTCGTTCTCCACAGATAAACTCGAGCAACTAGTGCGGCCAATGTAAGTTGATGTATGCTATATCTTACAAGTCCTAATGCTTGATCACAGTATTAACGTCGTGCTATTCGGCACTGTTGGGTCCGGAAAGAGCTCGATCATCAATCTTCTTGCTGGGGAGCCAACCGCGCCGGAATCCTCAGGGGCGGAACCTTGCACCGAGCGACCCAGATCGTACCAGATTTCCGTCGCCGAACGGCAATTTCGGCTGTGGGATACGATGGGATTCTCCCTTGCGCACGGGGGGTCCGCTGATCATCTTCTACCTTACGAACAGGCGCATGCTGTCCTACGAAACCTCCCTAATGGTGTCAGCCTCATTCTTCTCTGTGCAAACAAAGGCATAATCACCCCTTCACTCCGTCGTCTCTACTGGTTGATCAATCATTTCTTCTATGACGATCGTGCGCCGATAGCCTTCGTCGTCACTCACTTTGACTCTCCCGACGAAGGATGGTGGGAACGCAATAAACGTGATATCGCCGAACGAACGGACATTCCCACTCAATCTATTCCGCATGTATGCGTCACCACGGATCCGGCTGGCCGCGATCAGTCCAAACATGCCCTGACAGTGCTCTTGCAAGCTCATGCTACCGCTGCCATCCCAATTTCTCTGCGTCCTGATCTGTCGTCTTACGCGGAAGCCTCTTCCGACCTCAGTGCTCGATGCAAATTGAGCAAGTCCGATGCTGAAAATATAGTTCAGAAGTTCAGAAAACTACTACGCCCATTCAACATTATTTTCTTTGGAGAGACGGAGGTTGGAAAGAGCTCGATCATCGATCTCATTGCTGGGCGCCCAGTCGCGGAGACCGGTCCAGGGGCAAGAACCAGTACACTGGATTCCCCTGCATGCAGAATCAGCACAGGGACGCAACAGTTTTGTATCTGGGACACCACGGGCATCAACGAAGTCCACATTGACCACGATGTGTACATGGGAGCCTTAGAGAACGCCCGTCAACTGATCCACAATGTGTCCAGCAAGGGCGGTGTTGACCTACTCGTGTTTTGCAAGCGGTTCGGCAACGAGCTTACCCCAAGAGAGCAAAACAGCTATCGACTATTTGAAGAAATCCTTCGCAAGAGGCAATTCCCGGTGGCCGTCATCGTCACTTACTTTGAGTCACATTGTCCTGCGGAGAAGTGGTGGGAGACGAACGGAAAGGAGTTGGTCAAATCCATAAGCGGGGGTGTGACCGGACATGTCTGTATACCCCCGCTCGCGAGCTACGACCCGGACCGCGTCACATTCAACGACGCGCGACTGGGATCTAGGTTATCGATCGAAGCGATGCTGGAGGATTGTGTTTCTTCTCGCCGTGGCAAGCCGGCGTGGGCGAGAATGGAAGGAATATTCCAGAAGGTGACTGGCAGATGGCGTAAAAAGATGGTGCCTCAGGCTGTCAAGAACGTTGGGGATCCCTATGAGTTGACCAGGCAGCAGACTCTCTAGATTCAGCAGGCGAAACAACGGAAGAAATGGTTATTTGAAAGGACGGTGGTGGCCTCCGTCAAGTTAGGTGGGTTTACGTGTCTCTAAGTTGCGCTTGTGTTCTATCTGTTTCGCCCTACTTATGATACTTTATCTCAAATACCATGCTGTGTATACCTGCCGTTTACCGCTGGACCATTGTCTGATTTTGAAGAACCCACGGTGGCATAAGGATATGGCATACCAATTTCATTCCGTATATTAAACATACTATTCACGGCGAGATAGTACCGACGCGTAGGCGGCACTCCCTTTTAACACTGTGCAACTAAATCGACCCACCATCGTCGCATACGGGCCTTTCCTCATCTAAACGTCGTTGACATGCAGCTATACGAGAAATATGCCCCTCGTCTTCAGCTCAATCGATCCATCGTGGAAGAAAGGCTACAAGGCCGTGCTGTCGACGTGGATGCTCGTCAGTCGTGGACATGAGCATGAGCATGAGCGGACTGATCAAAGAAGCCCTTTTGACCTTTGGGACTCACCGGGCCG
>JBBPLP010000257.1:0-32460 GCA_038089875.1 Fistulinella prunicolor
CTGTTGCTATAACCGCTTGGTGAAAGCGCCTTCTGTGCTGCGCTGCCCTCTGGGATAAGTTGTGGTACACGATTGACACAATTGAAAAGTTGTTGAGTAAGAAATACACGGGGGCACAGAAAAAAAAAGAGACCGACACCAGCAAGATCTGAACCTGCGCCTTTTAGAGAGGAACAGATTTCGAATCTGTTGCCGTAACCACTCGGCTATAACGCCTTACTGTACCTTACATGGTGAACAACTTTAAGTTTGCCAATGCCCTTCAAGTTGGCAAGTGCTTCGACACTTCACGCAAGTGAGTAACATATTTTACCAAGGTTGTCAGAGCGGCTATCTTCAGCCCATCGTTCGTGACTCTGCCAGACTGAGTCGGTCGTGAAATCATATCTCTCGATCGTTACGGTGAACGCAGTGCTACTTTCTGGTATCACCATGACTGCACCACTACATGTCATCGACGCGATGACATGCTACACGCTACTCAATATTGTTCGCGATATTATCCCGGGAAATTCGTCGCGCCCTCCCAACGTTGCAGTGGACACATCCACATTCCACCTAGTTTGCGTCTGGCACCGACACAGGTGGAAGTGTGACCTCGGCACACGAGTCGATAGCCCTCTTCCACAGCGCATTAAGCTCCGTCATCGTGGCTCGGTCGCCAATGATGATCAGGCCCAACCTGGCGCGCGTCCACATGACGTTCAACCGCCTCGGATCGTCCACAAATCCAATTTCACGCGTCACGTTACACCGCACAGTGGAGAACACGACGACGTCGCTCTCCCGTCCTTGGAAAGAGTCGATTGTCGCACAGGTGACAGAAGACGGAAGCGCAGCTTTCAGGAGTGCGATCTGTTTCGTGTAGGGCGACAGCACGGCAATGGTGAGCTTGCTCTGGCTTTGTGTTCTCTCCTCGTCTTGATCGGCGCTGGAAGGAGACTGGAGGAGAGAGACGATGCGTGCGGCCAGTTCGACTTGGCCCTCGTTGCCTTTGGAAGCGGAGCCAGTCGTTTCTTCAGAATCACACTGAACGAAGACGGTAGGCACGAGTCGTCCCTCCCCGCCCACCCTGGGCCATGGAAAGGCAGTGGCGGCCAATCGAGCAAGGACAGGCGTGCTGTCTTGGATATGGGATTGAAGTTCTCCTTTGTAAAACTCTGTGGACGGGAAGCGAGCTAGCTCGCTCGGGAACCGGTACTGTACCTGATAATGGGTGAGTTCATGTCGAGTCCGTCCGGACCCTCTTCGTCACTCACGTTGAGCATAGTCTTCACAGTGCCTTGGTGGGCGTTGGATGTGTACAATCTCTCCAGGAGAGAAACATCGTACTGTAGGGCCTTCCCCATCGGTTTTACTGTAGGCCGTAGCTGCACACTGAGAGAGCAAACGGTCAACTCGTCGAAACGGAAAGTATGATGTTATGACTCACTGGTCTCCGACCAACACTGCTCTTTGACACCCTTTGACGAGCGGGATCAGCGCGCAAGGTTCTGTAATCTGCGATGCCTCATCGATCAAGACCGTGTCAAAGTCGACCTTGCGCAGGGTTCCCAATCCGGCACCCGCACACGTTGTGAAAGCGATGCGTGCTGCGTTGACGCGCTGTTGTGCTTGTCTCTGTAAGCGACTGTTTTCATGTAGATCTCCGCCAACTCGCGCATCGATCGTATAGCTTTGGAGGGCTTTGTTGACTTTAGAGTGGTCGGTGGCGACACGGAGGATGAGGTCATCAGAGAGGAGTCGATGCTCCTTGTTCATTTCAAGGAAGCGCTCCAAAACATTGTCGACAGCTACCCGATGGGATACAGCTCCGCTTTCCGACATAAAGTACAACTTACCATTGTGAGTAGAAGCTGTCATGAGAATCTTGCACTCTGGAAACCTGTGCAAGAGATAACGAAGTATCTGAACGACGACCGTTGTTTTTCCCGTTCCTGCGTACGAAGAGCATGTCAGTGAGCTTCAGTTCTACATAACATAGTAGCGACTTGCCTGGTGGTCCCCAAATCAACGACAAAGGGGCCAAGCTAGATCTGATCGCGGTAATTTGACTTGGGTTCATCGCTTCTGTTCCTGCTAACTCCTCTTCTTCTTCGAAATGGTCAGCAACGGCTTCAGAGGCCGTTTGGGGTGGGGGCATGATGATTGTGTCATAGATGCTACAACACTCATAAGATTCTTCCCATAACTTTGTTACCGCGTCCGTCATCGCCCTCGACGTTGCTTGTCAAGAAGCGGCGGCGTCAGGCCACCATGTCACGCAAACGGATGCACGACGAAAACATACCGAGGCTTCCAGCATTAAATATCCTCCATTGCATTGCCGCGAACTCGGGTGGGAGTAGATGGAAGAGCTTGACCGTGATTTCGCCTCGAGTAGCCTTGGTCACCACGCCGTCCACGACAGCACGGTCGATGAAGGCATTGTCGGGGTCAGAGACACACAGCAATCGTACATGCGAATGCAGTCGGATCGGTACAGCCAGATCCACTCTAAAATGCACGTCGACATGTCCCTCGTCCGAATCCTCGGCTTGAATGAGCCTCAGAACTGGATAGGATGACTTTGTATTTCGGGGTCTCCCTGTATCGTCGCAAGGGCACTCGTCCGCTGCTTCCTCTGCGCAATCAAACGCGATGGCAAGGGCGTGTTTGTGGAGGTATGCTGTGGCGGGGGACCCCTCTCGGGACGCCGACGTCGATTCGTGCAGCACGAGGAGGGTCTCTTGTACGAGGGTCTTGGGGCGAATGCTGAGCGCCGCAAGCATGAGCAACTCGATATACTCGCTCGTCCCCATGGTGTTGATGGACTGTGCGATTTTTTCCAGAGCGACAAGAGTGGCAACACCCAATGTATTCGCCGCACGAAGAATGGCTCGGAGGATGGGCATCTTTAGACCCATGAGTTGTTCGGGAAGGGAGAGAGCCTCAGTTGGAGGGAACGCTTTCAATAGCACGTACACAAGGGAAGGATTTTTATGAAGACAAGTGCTGATCGTGTCCACCATGAGCGGTTGTAACGTGACGATGAGGTCGAACGTCCAGTAGAGTTCGTTGTCTGCATGATGTTGGAGAGAAAAAGTTATCAGAGTCTCTATTTGTTCGTATTGGAGATCGGGTAAGAGCCGCTTGAACATTGTCTCCATGACCCTGGGTTCAAAGAGGTCTTTGAGCCATCTGGGGTGAGTCGACCAATCCACGTCCCGGACGGACTTGACATTGAACGAGGTCAACTCCCGAGCGAAGCGACCGACGTACTCTTCGGTCTGCACGCTGATGATACGTCATCCCGTCAATGATGGCCGTCAGAGAACATACGATTTGGTGACTCACTGCTCGAAATACATGTCAAATAACTGGTGTGCGACCCTACCCCGGTTAGAAATGACATGTATTTCTATCGAGTTCACCGGCGCCCTGTTCAGTCGTCCTAATTGCTGCGGGAGAGTTGAGGCTGCGATGCCCGGATCAGAAAAGTAGCACGCACCTCGCCGACCCGTCTCGATATCTTTTGCAAAGCGATGCTTGCAACGACGTCTTGACCAGTCTCGCGAGAGCGTGCGATGAAGACGAATGTATTGGCCAGGTTCTTGTCGTAAAGTTGCAAGTTGTTGTCACTGCAGTGGAGCCTGTACCCAGCCGTACAAGGGCGGTAGACAGACATGGCTTCACTCGCTTTGGGCATGAAGGAGCACACGACGACGTTTTTATCCACTTCCGGGTCTTCATCCCAGAGAGTCACCCCTTTGACGAAAATTCCAATAGAGAAGCGGTCGTCCGTCTGAAAAATAAAGATATTGAGTATGGAAAAATGTTCGTGGTCTAGAAGGCGCACTTGCAGGATAACCAACTTTCGCGTAAACTGCTCGAATGCTATCCGTAGGTACTGGAAGAACGTTGCGGTTGATTTCTCTCTCGAAGAGTACAACCGTTGCATGGACAGGGGGCGATTGAGTTGACGTTGCTGGATGTCACGAGCCGAAAGAATATCGGACGTCCAGAGGGAGTTCCACATTCGCCGGTGTTCGGTCGGAGAGAGCCCTAATGTTGTGCTGATAACATGTTTTTCATGAGTGGCAAGGGCACCAAAGTCAAAATGATTGATGTAAGGCCTCAGCTCGTACATATTGATGGAAAACTTGCGCGCGAAGGCGACTGCCATATTGAACAACTCGTATTCGGAGACGGCTTTCGGTTTGCTCTTGAAGAGCTGAGAAAGGACATCCTCGGCGTTTTCTAGGGATGTAGTAATAGGGTCGAGATTATTCACGGCTCGCTCGGTGAAGCGAGTACGAAAAATTTCAGCAGCCTCTGCAAGGACATCCAAAACAAATTCGCCATTCCCAGCAGGAGGCTTCCGCAGCCTCTCCGGAATTTTAACCCTCGCTCCATCTACGGACTGTGAATGGAGTGCATTGAGCTCTTGGCACTCGGGGCTCATTGCACCCTTTGGGCTACCCCGAATCCACTGTTGGTGTAGTTTAACAATTTGGGCGAGCCCAACGCTATTGCTCGATCGTCAGATGATGCTATGTAGAACGACATTGAACCAACTGACTTGTTGTACATGGCGAAATGAGTAGCCAAATCTTGTCTCGTGACATTCCCTCCCGGTCGTTCCTTGTTTGGTGGATAATCATATGACTAAATGACATGGAATACCTTGAGTTACGTTCCCCATGCTAAACAGCCAGCTCGTACTCACCTCGTGAACACGAGGAGGAACAACGTCCGGGTCCCAGCACACAAAAAACTTATCACCTAAGACCAACATTAGCTTGGAGACGTTTGTAAATGTCAACCTGGATAATCGTACCATCTAAGTCCCCCCCGCTGCTCATTGAAGGTGCAGCCTGATGTTTCGGTTTCGCAACAGAGGCAAAAACAATGCAATCAACGAGGTGGTTTAAACTAGGGTGTGCAGCGGCACGGAGCTTCAGGCAGTCACCTGGAAAACGTTCAGGTGAGCTAGTCATTCATGATGGTACCTGTAAGCATACCTGGGTGAAGACATGGGTTTCTAACTACGAGAACATCGCCATTGATCGGGGTCGTGGCACCTTTTTGCGAGGTGATTCGGATATGGACTTGACCCTCCTTGAGAACCTTGAAAGGATCACAAACACCGTAGAGAAGACGTGATTGATGGATGATCATCCTGGCTCGGGGTTTTTCGTTCTTTAGAAACTGTGATACTTCTCCCATTTGCACTTTTCGGATTTGAGCATTGACGGTAGGATCGTCCAGACCGTTTAAGAGGACACGTTCTGCAAGCTCGTATTGTTCGAGACAAGAGGCGAAGTCGACCGCCTTCGCTACGTCGACGGATGCTTCCTCGATCCACCGAAAGTACGCTTCTTGTTTCGCCACCAGCTTTTCATTGGTAACACCTAGGCTCGACAGAAGAACGATGATGTCGTTGTTCAGACGCCCAAAAGCGTAAGGTTTTGAATATCCCACGACGGAAAACGATTGATCTTGGGTCGTCGTGAATTTCTTCATGCTCTTCCGAAACTTGGCCAAGTGCTTTTTCTCCTTGTCCATCTCGGGATGCAGCATCAGGACACCCTTGTATCCCAAGTACCTATAAAAGAGTAGTGTAAGCCAGGGATATCCTGGATGAGGAACGAGGAAAAGTGTACCGGATCTGGAGGACACATGGGACATAACGCTGATTGCGAAATATAATTCGTTTTGCCTTGCTGACTTGGATAGCCCAACGCCTAGACATGAGCCCACACCCATCAGAGAAGATGGTGTCGGTATTCTCGATATCGTCGATATCGGCTATTCGGTTGGGGTCCAATTGAATATCGAGCTCTGCAGCAGAGAACAGGAGGCCAATACGTTTGGCTCCTGAAAAGTGGTGATTAAACATGAAGGATAATGATTTGGAAGTGAGTCACGTTTCGCTGCATTCATTATCTTCCCAAAATCGCCTAATACATAGATTCTGTTGTCGAGTTCGACATCGTTGTTTGCTTCGCGCATAAAACACGTTCTGCTACGCTGTCAAAAGTATTGAAATCCGTAATCTATAAAAATATATCTACTCACCAGCTGACTGTTACTGTGGTGGTAAAATCGATACTGAACACGATTGAGAAATACGCCGGCTTTCATCATTCGGCTGATATAGTCTGTAGTGGCTCGTAGACCACCTTCTGGGAAGCGTAATTTTTCAAAGGAGACGAGAAGGAACTTGGTGGGATTATCGCCCCGAAGGATACGATTACTCGGAAATTGTGAGGTTTCCAGAGTAATGGCATCCGCAGTGAACTTGATAAATTTGCCGTAGATGTTCGTTTCGTTTCGCCTCCTCGGTAGCGCGAGATGGTTGTTTGCGACAGTGAAGTTCCAAGTGTCCTGATCTTGTGGGGGATTTTCAAGCAAAGTAAATGGCATGAGGAACTGAGCTGCAAAATGCGAGGCTGTAAAAATGTGCGGTGCCGGGAGCGTTTGAACGGTGTTTGATACTAGATAGGTATAGAAGTCGAGTTGAGTCAGCGTTCTACACCTACGCAGCGTACTTAGACCGGCACGGAAGCACTAGACGCTCACTAGCGTTCCCACCTCCTTGAAGAAACACATTCCACACTACTCACAGAGATGACCGATCATCCACACTCGCTCACTGAGCTATATGTCGTTGGGCCGTCCTCTACCGGAAAGACGACCCTGTGCAATTCAGTTGCGCAGTCCCTGAAATTATCTTCGTGGTGCTACATCACGGAAGTCGCACGTCACGTCATGGACAAACGAGGCTTTACACGGGCAGACGTGAGTAAAATAGAAATGCAGAGCGCGATCATGTTCGCACAGCTGGAGAGGGAGGCGGAGGTCTGCGAGAGGACAAGAAGTACGGGCGAGACCCTGATTCTCAGCGACAGGTCCGGTGTAGACCCGATCGTTTATGCAGTTCTGACAGCAAGAGACGAGCGTCAGGCGCAGCAGAGGAAGAAGATTCTGGTTGAACACCCTACCTTTCAAAGCGCCCTGAAACGATATAGAAGGGCGAAGTTCCTGCTCCTCAGACCTGTGCCAGAATGGCGCGTCGATGACGGGGTTCGCAGCTTGGAGCAGCATGCACGCAGCTTTCACGTCTATCGCGCGGTACTTGCAGAACTGGGAATACCATACCGTGAGATGGGGGAAGAGCTGAAAGACTTGTCGGAGCGGACGAACTGGGTCGAGGGATGGTTGGCGACAAGTTCTGTTCGCCTTAACCTCTGAATGTACGTCTACGCACCGGTTGGTAACGCGACAGGCTCTAAGCTTCTGACGATGATTTCGTAGGACCTACTACGACTATCGTTTGATACACGAACATCCTGTGTCCGCCATACAAGTTTCCGGACCAACAACAGCTGCAGAATGAGTCTTAGGGAACGCTCACACAATGTGTACAGTAAAAAAGGTCACAATGCACGACTTTTGAGATCAAAATCCATTTTGTGAAAAGTAAGGGACATGTTTCAGGTAAACTGCTGAGCGAAAACCAGGTTTTGCAGTCCCAAACGTGTTGCATTATGGCCTTTTCGACTGTAATAATTGACCCGAGAAACATACCTTGGCGGCTGATATCAATGAATCACGTATAATACGACAATGGCGGGGAGCTTCAGAAGGGGCTCAAACACGTCAAGGATCAGCCATTAGAGCTCAGGTGAAGAAGTGTTGCCATCCAAGTTGACATATGTGGGTTGAAACTCAGCCAAGTCCCGTCGTCCCGATTCAACTCCTACTCCTGTGATAACGATTTGACTACAGTCTTGACTAGCCCTAGTGAACGATCATGCAACCACATTTTGCCGAGGCAAATTGACCACAGCTTCTACAAGGTGAATTTGGTTTAGCTGTACTAGTCTAAATAACTAACAACTAAAGTGACATAGGCCATCTAATACTTAATGACGTGCCGTTCATCACGACTATCAGTTTTGTGCGCGATGTTCCACGGGCGAGCCATTATCCTTCCGCTGGTACATAATCAACTGGAAGTTCATCAGTATGACGGGTGACACCGCGGATTTTGTGATAGATTCTGAGGCGCACTATGATCATGTCAGTTCGTAGTACCGTCAGCACCCTTACCCGCAGGTTGGCGGTGTTTTGCGAGTTGACGCCGTACCCGCTGCACTTCTCGATGATATACTACAAGCACGCCCATCTGAGTCTGGTGAATAGTCCGCTATGACATTCCATCATGGCACTGATCAATCAGCGTGGTACCATGGGCAAAGGTGCGTCCACGGATGCCTCTAGATACTCATTATCAAACTCAAGCTCCCCAAAAAGCCCTCCAGTATGTCTTACACAGTGTCCCATCCTCCATCTCAGACACTTCAACAACAATCGAAAGTCGATCAGCGTAGGTCCCCCTTTTCACCCGCAGTATGCAGCCCATTCAGAATCACAGAAGGAACAATGGAAGCGCAATGTGTCCTTCGTCTCTCTGTTCCTCCTTGCCTCCGAAGTAAGACATGACCCTCTGCCTCGCTCACTCACTATTTCTTCTCAAAGACCGCCCGCGGGTGGTTTGAAATGTAAAAAGGTACTTGCTTGTCACGCTTCACGGATAACGTCCCTCCTCGAAACGACATCCGCGAAACCAAGGTTTTTCGAAAAATACAAACGATGGGTCTTCTTCAGTGTTACGATAATGCTGAAACAGGCGAAGCTGTCGATGACGGTACAGGGATGGTGAGTGTCAAAATGGAGTCAGTCTCGGAAGTGAGACACACCTTTGCTATCGTGGATCGCATCAAGAATCTCAAGAGAATGGATTGTAGTTTCTTGACGCTAGCGTTTGCGTCTCGTTCATACCATGTCCTTTATAGGCTGCAATTCAAAGATGACAAGAATTGCCTCTCGAGTACCCATGCAACGTCACGATAAAGGGGTCTGTAAAACTCGATCGATTTTATCGTTACAACACAGTTACAGAAGCAAACATACTTACATGCTCTGCGTTGATGGTATCCTATAGGAGGCGGTTCTCGCCCGACTCGATTCGATTCGTCTCACATTGGGGAGCTCTGGGTTGTTGCTGCTCAAAACAGGTGCATTCCCGCCACTCTTCCACAAGGATATGGCGAGAGCAGTGAAATTAATGTTCCATTGTGAATGGAAGGGCAACAACTTCCCTCAGAGTCAATGATACTCGGCTAGATACACTTGCGTAATCAAAAGTTGTTTGGTAGTGTTGAATTCGAGAGGCTTGCGTTTCCAAATCAGGCAACAGCCAAGCATTGAGCCATCCCATCTCAGAGACAATATTCTACGTCAGTCCTAGCCCAACCATGGCAGAAGAAGGGAGCCTCGTTTCACGCAGACCAAAGCGGAGTACGGCTGGTAATCGGTCTGTTTTACTACTTATCGTCAGCGATACACTGACTGTTGCCAGGATGGAGCTGGCCCTGGCTGAGCTCGCACTCGAGGGGCCACAAGAGGTAGAGGAAGACATTGATTTTGTCATTGACAAGGGTATTTTCATTCCTTTTACTATTTGGATGGTCTAAATCATCGTGTTCTGCAACGCGGGATAGAGGAGGAGGATGTGTTTGAATCGGATTTCGCGAGCACGGACGAAGAAGCGACGCAGGAGGACGTCGACGAGGGTGATCGTGTGGCGAGGGAAGAGGAACGGAGGGAACGCAAGGTGCGTTTCGTATTTCTATTCTTTGTTACTGCGAGAAACAAAATATGACCCTCTCTTTTTGTTCAAAGACCGCCCGCGCACGGGTCGAAAAGGCCACGGCAGCGGCCCATGCACGTCAACGAGTGACATTTAACCCGGAAGCGACATCCTCGCAATCCAGGTCGAAGTCAACCCAAAAACCCAAGCGCCGAGTCTCTCTCGGTGTCGCCGTGAATGCAGAAACAGGCGAAATTATTGAAGGCGGTAAGGGGGCACTGGGCGGCAAGAGACAGAGTCAGAGACGACACACGATCATGAATACCTCTGCGACCGTGAATCGTATCAAGGACGCAGAAGAGAAGCGGGTGCGTGCTAGTTTCTCGCGTGCTAGCTTTTGGGTCTTACTCATACTGTGCTCCATACAGGCTGCGATTCCAAAGAAGACAAAAATTGCCTCTCGACTGCCGACACAAGACGAACTTATCGCACGCGCACTCGACACGGAGGAGGGTAATATTATAGAACATAGAGATTATCTCCGTCTCGAAGAAGAGAAACGTGCCAAGGCGCGAGTGGTGAAGAAAACCATAGAAGGACCCGTTCTGCGATGGATCAGCAAGAAGGAAACTGTCCAGGTAGAAATACAACTACCGCCACCGCCACCAGCGCCCCCAACAACGGCAGCCACGAGCACGAATTTTTACGCGGCCAACTTCAGTTTTGTGTATACACCTGGCGTGGCGCCGGGGACGGTGGGGAGCCATGCGTATAGTATGCCATTCTATGCATATACGCCACCTGCTCCTCAGAGCGTGGGCTCGAAACCGCAAGGAGCATCCGCGTCAGCAACGGCCCTGCCGTATTCAAGCGGTATAGCACCTGTCCCCTCTGTAAGTTCATCGGCAACGACGATGTGGCTTATACTTACCATCACATCACTCTTGTTATCTGCCTTTTCCCAGGATCCCGCTGCAAGCACCATCTCCGCCCTATCGGCCCCATCACGGCAGCAACAATCAAATCAGCCAGCAACTCAACTTCAAACACAAACCTCGGCACAACCTCACCTTCCACCAGCCTTCTTCCCCTACCCCCCTGTCCCCAACACACCCCTCATCGCACACCGCGCCGAAGATGTCTGCAAGAACTATGTTATCCATGAGCTCTCCCAAACGATTCCTTCCATCCCCTTATGGAAAGACACGATGTCCGCCATGTTCGGGGACCACGTACAATGGGATCAGATGAGAGTGTTTACAAGCAAGGGGCGTCCTTTGGGTAAGCTTTCGCTTCTTATTTACATTTTTGCGTCATTTTCCGTGGAACTCACGACTTTCCTTTCTGCTACTTTTAAACCCTGGCCATCGCCCAACGTTAGCCCGGCCGGTTCGCACGTGCCCTGTCACTGGCTACCCAGCTAAATATCGCGATCCAAGGACCAACGTACCGTTTGCCAATGTGGGTGCATACAGCGTACTGACGAGGGTGTTGGAGAGAGAGTACGTGTGGTGTAGCGCGTTAGGGTGTTATGTGGGAGCGAGTGTCGTGAGCCGGAGGGACACGGATCGAGATGGAGAAGCCAAGAGGAGTGGGAGTGTCAGTGCTGGTTCGGCCGGAGCGCAAGAAGATGAGGTTGCAGAGGACGAGACTGAGGAGCCAGAAGAACGAACCATGAAGCGACGCAGGGTTGGAATGGCGAACCCGGGATGATTTACTAGGACGTCGTAAAAGGGATCATACGACGCATTTCAAAATACCTCACATATCATTGTAGTTCAAAGTAATCTTGTTTTTTCTCCTCTTTCTCGGAAGCCACTTCTTCGAACCCTCACTCTGCGCCCTCATGGAACCTTACAATGGCTGCCAACACGTCTTCTGCTATACGGTTCATATCTGGCGAAAATCGGAAGCTCGGTGCTAAATTGAAATCCGGGAACACGAAAGAGTTCGGCCCTCCCACTGAATCCAAGAAATTCTTCAATCCTTTCAAACCCAGGACTGATCGGACGATCTGCGGGGGATGATATTCTGTTCGGTAACATTCAATTGCCTTGACGGCAGCCGCACAGTAATGGTGGCCATTGTGAACGTCAACATGGTATTCTGGCTGGCAAGACGACAGCCAAAAAATAAGCTCAAGGAAATCTTTCAGTGCAGGTAGGCCGACTTCGATGTTGGTTGTTTCCCAGGAGAGAAATTGTAACAAAATGGCCTCGGAAGAATAGAACATGAGGTCGTGGGCTGATAGGATGGACACGGTATCCACAGCTGGGCCGATTTTAGAGCTAGCAAACAAGTTGGTTTCATTGAGGCTGCGCTCCACTAGCATGCGAACGCTATATTCGATAGCTCAAACGAAGCACAAATGAAATAATAAAATTACGCACCAGCCATGGACCGTGGACGAGGGACTCAGTTGTATCAAAAGATACTCATGTTGGTGTCCCTGGATCACTCTCCTGAAGTGGGAAATTTTACGAATACGAATGCCATCAAATATATGAGTAGACAGGCCATCTTTGGCCCAGCGTCGCCAATTTTGCACGGATGCAGTTACGGTGCAAACGGGGGCTTCCAGCGACTGGAGCATATTTTGCAGTCCATCTGGCACTTCAACGGCACTTGTGACCAACGGTTTACCAGGATTTTGAGTGCTG
The DNA here is from genome assembly GCA_038089875.1 of Fistulinella prunicolor. NCBI lineage: Eukaryota > Fungi > Basidiomycota > Agaricomycetes > Boletales > Boletaceae > Fistulinella > Fistulinella prunicolor. The sequence continues at coordinate 12,301 of JBBPLP010000257.1, forward strand.
ATGAAGCTAATTGGTATGCCGCACCATAAAAAGGGGGCATATCGTAAGATCTACAATTATCGTATGCGATCAAAAGTTCCGACACTGAGTAGACATAAATTTACCTTTGTTGATAAGATATCACATCGCACACTAGCTTCCCACTCGTGATATTGGTGTGTTAGGAATGGGGAATGTGCCTCCTTGTACAACATTATTTGGTTTTCCCACAAACCGATCGAACTTACAAATGGTAAAACTCGATGTATAGGACAATATGGTGGCACGAGAGTCAAGTCCATTTTTAATGACACGAAGAGTTTTTGATAGTTTCATGAAAACCGCTGCTATAGGGGGTTTGTGACGTCTACGCGAGAAACAGTCACAACTGGTACATGTATTTGGTCTAGTCGCGAGTTCATACAGTAACCTTGAAGTAAACACAACAACCAGTTCATCTCTAGTAAACGGGAGCTCGATCAACATTTCCTGTGGGGGTGTATTCAGTAATGATGGATTGTGCATACAGGTTTGAACACTTGTAGTGTGTTTGCAAGCTGCGGCCTGTGGGCAAGGCGATAATCGGGAGATAATGGATGTCAGGTGAGTTGGAGAGCGTGCCGTGACGGGCTGTACATGAGAGTAAGCCTGCGTACGGTATGAAGAAGTGAACCACAGAAGAGCACGAAAGTTGTGAGTGTGTGTGCAGGTATACGTTCAAGAACGAGACAAGGTGTGAACACACGCAATGTAATTTTTTCCGAAGACTTACGAATTATCCGGCGTTGTGGTCCATGTTTAGCTGCGGCGGAGTTATCGCAGTGAGAAGGGTGGGTGTACGAGGTGCACAGCGTGCTCGATAGCCTATGGAAGGGGTGCATATAATGGTTGGAACGAAGTCCGCACAGTGGATGGGGGCGGTTGCGGGGCTTGGGGGAAAATAATATCCCCTCGTGCCAGTGGTGGATATGTAGGTGATGGCCCACCGCTTATACTCACCAGTTATACTTGTGATTGGAGACACCATGACAGTTTAGCGGGAAGCGCCGAAACACGAACTTGTCCCAGAAAGATGCCAAGTCGGGTGAACAAGTTTATCTGTGAGTAATCTGTCATAGTACGTAGAATTTGGTTTCTGGCAGAAACGCTCTGATATCTGATGGCCAACTGACTTGACTCGGTATTCACAAATGGTTTGAGAAGTCGCGAACCTCAGCATCAGGAATTTCGGACAAAAGATGTTGGTAGGCGCCAGGACCACGACCTGGAAGAACACTATGCATGCTCCGCTTCTTGGTTTCAGCAATGCTGGCATACAGGGCGTGTTTTTAGTACCAAGGTCTTCCGATCCACAGGCTATATTTGCAATGTACCACGCCGAGAACTTGATTAACATCATGAGAGAAACAATGTCAGCCATGTTTATACAGCATGAGCCAACTGAAATAGTGACGGACCATAAAGCGACAGAGGGCCGGTGCTCAACAGATGATCATTTAAAACGACGCAAAATGGATCAAAACAGTTCCGAATACATGATGTCAAAGTAATGACAATACTAGCACCCTGCTTTCCATTCTCTAGCTCGGAAGCTACTTCTTCGAATTCGAACTCTCACCGTTTTCCCTCATGGAACCTTACGACGGCTGCTAACACGTCTTCTGCTATGTAGTTCATATCTGGAGAGAAGTGAAACCCAAGGAACCACGGCGTTTTCAAACCCACGATTAGCCGGTCGATTTGCAGAGGATGATGTACTGTTCGGTAGCATTCAATCGCCTTGATGACAGCTGTACAGTAGTGGTGGCCATTGTAAGTTTTCGCATCGTATTCCGGCCGGTAAGATGATAACAAAAAAAGAAGTTCAAGAAAATCTTTCAGGGGAGGTGCATTGCCTTCGAGAGTGACCGTTTCCCAGGAGAGAAATTGTAACCTATTGATGCCTTTGGAGGAATAGAACCCGAGGTCGCATTTTGACGGGATAGATACAATGTTCGTCGATGGGCCAGTTGAGGAACCCTCTAATAGATCAGTTTCATTGAGGCTGTGCTCCACGAGCATGCAAACACTACGTGTGTTTAATTGTGTAAGGAAAAAATAAAATAAAATAAAAAGAACACATACCCCCCATTGAATGTGGATGAGGGACTGAGTTGTATGAGGAGATACTCGTGCTGATATCCCTGGATCAATCTCCTAAAGTGGGAGATCTTTTGAATATAGATTCCATCAAAATTTTTGGCAGAAAGTCTGTTTTTGGCCCAACTTCGCCAATTTTGCACGGAGGCATTCAGGGTGCGAATAGGGGCCTCCAGTGACTGGAGTGTATTTTGCAGCCCATATGGAGGTTCGGCAATGTCTGTGACCAATGGCTGATGAGGGTTTTGAGTGCTGACAGAGCTAATTTGGATAGCATTGTCAAGTATGGACGAGTCCAAAATGTGGACATATTGTAGGACCTATAATTGCTAAATCTCATCCAAGTCAAAAATTCCAAAACTAACTAGAGGTAAGCTTACCTTTATCATTAAGGTGTCCAATCCCGGATAGGCAGAAAGACTGTCTGTTTTAGAGGGGAAAGGTGGGTTTGTCTATTTACATAACATTATTTGGACTTCCTTCAAATCAGAACGACTTACTCCAGGTTTGCCTTGTAAACATGGGCCCGAGGGAGTAGGAAGATATGGTGGTTGTTGTGAAAGGAACTTCAAATCCATCATGAATTCTCAATGGTTTATTGAGAACGAGCAGTCACTCACTATGTCAGTTCGTGACTCAGCTGCATGAAGATCTTATCTAATCTATATTCCACCCAACGCGCCACACATGTGTGGATGGATATTCACAGAAAACATATTACAATCATTACATGTATTAGTAGTCGCAGTCACTAGTTCACACAGTAACGAATAAACACAACAACTTGTTGATCTAGTAGTATACTAGAGCTCGATCAGCATTTCTTCCCTCCGTTCTTGCGGGGGCGCAGACGGCACGGATGGTGCATAGAGGTTAAACGCTTGGGGTGTGTTCGTTGGTACAGTGGGGAAGGCGGGAAGCGATGGGTTTAGCTGAGACTGGGGAGGTGGAGGATGCGAGGTATGTTGGAGTGTGTGAATGGGCTGTACACGAGAATAAGACTGACGAGGGTGGGTAGGTGGAACGTGTGAGACTGTAGAAGAGCGCGAAAGCGATGAATGTGACTGCCCAGGTGGAGGCGGGGAAACAACGGATGGGCGAGACGAGATCGTGTGTGCACGCGCAATGGGACTCATGCTTGTAGCGCCAACAGAAGAAAGGGGAGAGGGAAAGGTAGGTGCTGGAGCAGTTGGCGTGAGTTGTGGGACAGGTTGCGGGGGAAATTCTGCGAGAGAAGGAAGTGCACTTTTAGCCCCGAGTCCCTGTCCTTGACCGTCTACTCCACTCAGGTTATCTGTAAGAGGAATCGAGGGAATCGCATGTAATATTGAGACAGGCTGGTAATTCTGCGCTGCCTGCCCACCGGAGAAGATCTGGGGCTGCAGTGGTGGCGGGGACACAGGGAGAGTAGGTGGCAATGTTATCTGGCGTTGCGGCTCTTGTTCAGCTGGGGCCGAGTTATAGGAATAAGAAGGGTGGGAATACGAGGCGCCCAGCATGCTTGATAGCGGTGGCGGTGGCGGCGCATATGATGGTTGGAACGAAGCCTGCGCGGTGGGTGACTGCGGGGCTTGAGAAATAGTATCCTCTCGTGGCGGTACATATGCAGGTGATGGGGGGACCCATTGCTTATATCCGTTGGGTCCTTGTGGTTGGGCATACCCATTTGAGGCATAGGATGGTCCAGCAGGAAGCGTCGACAGACGACCTTGTTCCGGAGACGTACGGCGCCAAGTAGGATGGGAGAGCTGATCTGTGAGCAGTTTGTCGTAGAGTTTGACCGCTTGGGATAATTTCTCATGCATCTCAGACAAGAGCTCTATGATTGAAAAACCGCGAGAGCGGAATGAGGATAATTGTACGTGCAGGAATGAAGATGTACTTACGCTCTTTTCTCCCTGTATCATCCAAGCTCATCGCGAGCTTGGGTCTTAGCCCGTTTGCCTTGTCAAACAGTTCGGTAACGGCGGGATACCGCGACATGTCTCTCCCACCCTGTGATTGTACCTGCTCGACAGCCTGACTGAACGTGAGAATGACATCAGATTCGAGCGGCGCCAAATCATAGTTCGGAATCTTGGGCACGGATGGGGTAGGAGTGACGGTTGGCGGGTAGGAAGACGGATAACCTGCGTCTTCAGCTAACGGCATTTCGGCCGGCGCGCTTGGTTTCGGCATATTTGCCTCCCTCAAACTTGCCTCGATCGCAGCTCTCAAATCTGGATCGTCGTCGTCGTCGATAATTGCGGTTACGGGCGGTGCTGATCTGCGTGCATCCTTGTCAGGGTGGGTCGTACGGTCGACGATGGGTGGTTCCGGTGGTTGGGAATATGGCTGGGGTTGGTAAGGGACATAACCAGGACGTTTGGTGGATGCAGAAGATGCACCGACTTCCTGGAGGGACTGTTGAATTGCACGTTGTAGCTCAGCATCAAAGAGGTCGCGAGCATTGCCATTTCGGGGGCTGTGCATGCTCACGGAATGACGATGGCTTTTATCGCTGCATAGGCTAGGTATGAGGGAGGAAAATAATAGGTAGTGTACACATACGTCCGTTCATTCTTGCGTAAAAGTTTTGAGTGGCAGCTATCACAAACCCTGACGGGCTGAGTGATGCCAAAATGGGGAAGGGGGATCGATTTGGATGAACACTGGTGATCGAAGACTTGGCCACAGTTGCGACAATGGTGTTTCCGGTTTGTGAACGTGAAAGGAGTCCGACAGCGGAGACATACATCGGAGTCGATCCATTCTGGGGCTGTGGAAGTGTCCACCATGGCCGAATTGGCGAGGGCGAGGTCCTTTGGAGGGAAATCGTATCCTGGGTGCCCTTAGTAAACATGAGTGAAGATGAACGGCGTGCTTACCTTCATTCTTGAGGTTCTTGTAGACCTGTGTCACATAACTTAGAGATGGCTTTCCTTCGAATGCAAGAGCCCAGTTCTGGACGTATTTCAGTACGTCAGATTTCACAGCATGATTTAGACCAGAGATATTGAGGATAGAAACAAGGTTGTCGATGAACTCTCTAGAAGCTACTTCTGCCAAGAAGTGATCACCCCCGTTCTTGACACATACGTCCGTGAGCTGGGGGATGTGGATGAGGGACGCGTGTGGAACAACGGGTGCGAGCACTTACAACAAGGGCGAGGATTTGTACGTTCGGGTTCTTGTGGTTAAGACGACGCTTGAGCGCCCGCATGGCGTCTTTTGCTGGGGCAGACTTTGAACGTATCTGGTCGCATATTTCGAGATTGAGTGCGACGTCCTCGGTGCCGGCTGGAATGAGCTCGGAGGTCGCCTTGTCTGGGGCAAGTCAGCGCTTGGCGTGGGCGGTAATGTGGTCCGTGCTCACCGACGGCGTCGTCAATCTGAGACGTTCCCCAGAGCCAGCTGGTCAGCGATGTCATCCTGCTTTGGTTGTCGTACGCCTTGATAACTGTGCTGAGCGCACAGCCGCAGCTTGCCGTCCCACATCTCTTTCTAATTCGATCTCCGACCTAAAATCCATTGTGGTGCCGATCAAGCTGACTCGCGGCCGGCCCACTGGTGAATTGTGGCGGAGTTGAAACGTGCGACTCTTTCACAGCTTGTTCCCAAACGACCATCGTCTCTCGAGACTGGGTCAACAGCGCTCTTCGTCGTGCACCCAAACGATCCCTACAAGGTGTCCCTTTGAGCCCCTGACATTGTACAGCGCCAAAGGAATTTCGTTCGGCTGCTTTACGTGAGTTTGTCTGTCTTTTTTCCATCTTTTCAGTCACTCCAACAGTTCTGCATCAAAGCCCCAAAAGTCGCAAACACTCGACGCTTCTTCCCGCAAGACCTGTTACGACCTTCGATTCGCGTTAATTCACGTCTCGGGTCCTATTTCCTCTCCTTTACAACACACTTCCCCTCTGCCTGATTCAGACGCGCTTTCAGTGTCCTCCGATATCCCTTCTAGTCATGCTCGGTCACCAGTTCGCGTATTCGGCGGCTCCCATCCGCAAAGTGAAGGAAGTCCAATTTGGCATTCTTTCGCCAGAGGAAATCGTGCGAGCCATTTTACTAGCGATTTCGTACCTCGAAGTTATTAAACATTCTCTCCCACAGAAAGCCTACTCCGTCGCCAAGATTGAGCATCCCGAAGTTATGGACGAGACTACCCATAAACCTAAGCTTGGTGGCTTGATGGACCCCCGCATGGGTACCATCGACAGAAACTTCAAATGTCAAACCTGTGGAGAGGGTATGTCTGAGTGTCCTGGCCACTTTGGCCACATAGAATTGGCAAGGCCGGTCTTCCATCCAGGTTCGTCTCATCACTCATCTTTCGATCTACATCTAATGCATCTGTACTTTGCAAAGGTTTCATTGTCAAAGTGAAAAAGATTCTCGAATGCATATGTGTAAACTGTGGGAAACTTAAGGCCGATATCGTGAGTTGCATCTAACTCAACTCGTTTCGCACCCCACCTCCCAATTTTCTGGGGGCTCTCTCCATAATCCATTGGAGAACCCCAAACCCGCACCACGGCAGTTCCTCGAGTTATCGAGGCGTTTGGCCTGCTGTGGCGTGGCTAACGCGCGTTTTCGGTCGCTTGACTGCCGCGTAAGCCATTGCAAGCGCCCAGTGTTGGTTGGACACGAGGTGTGCGGTGAAATGGGGCGCTGAACGAGGAGTGCGAAAGTGAGCCAGTGACCAACATTAGTGTGCTAACGGCATACCTTGTGGTCCTGCCTCTCGTGACGTTCTCTTACCTGTGACGCAGGTTGAGGGCTTCGCATTTTGTGGTCTAGCATGCATATCAATGATATGCTTGTCCGCTGCCTCCTTGTGACGCTTTTTTGTCGTAGTAGTGACTCTTTTGCGCACGTCGCATCTTTCCCCTTGGACACGCTTACTGACGTTTTTGTCCCTGCATCATTGCAATTTTCGTGTCGATGTTTTTCCAATATCATATGCATTTATCAGTCCGACCCCAATTTCGCCGACAAAATACGGCATATCCGCGATCCTAAAGCACGGATGGCTGTTGTCTGGGCGCACTGCAAGACAAAAATGGTTTGCGAGACTGACGATCCCAAAGAGGAGGGTGTCGAAGGCGATGCTGATGAACCTAAGAAAGGCCACGGTGGCTGTGGTCATATTCAACCAGTTGTCCGGAAGGAGGGTCTCAAGTTATTTGTTCAATACAAGCGGCCAAAGGACGAAGATGAGGTTCGTATTAGCGACGCGACGCGTTGGGGACTTGCCTTTTTGAACGTTTTCCCTATTGCGCCTATAGGACGTCAAGTCGTTGCAACCAGACAAAAGGCTATTCACCCCTTCCGAAGTGTACACAACGTTCAAAAAGATGACCGATTCGGACTTGCACCTGATTGGGCTTTCGGACGAATATGCACGACCTGAGTGGATGATTTTGACTGTGATGCCCGTGCCTCCCCCTCCTGTACGCCCCAGTATAGCGGTAGACGGAGGTGTGACCAGGAGTGAAGACGATTTGACGCATAAACTTGGAGATATCATCAAGGCTTCTGCCAATGTCCGGCGCTGCGAACAAGAAGGAGCTCCTGCACATGTCATCACAGAGTTTGAACAACTATTGCAGGTGAGCTCAACACATCAATTCCTGAATTCCGTTACTGACGTAGATACCTACTGCTTTTTGAACTCAAAGTTCCACGTTGCCACGTATATGGATAATGATATAGCTGGTATCCCACAAGCGTTACAGAAGAGCGGTCGTCCGGTGAAAGCCATTCGTGCGCGTCTCAAGGGAAAGGAGGGCCGCCTCCGTGGTAATCTGATGGGGAAGCGTGTGGACTTTTCTGCACGTACGGTCATCACTGGTGATCCAAATCTGGAGTTGGACGAAGTCGGTGTACCGAGAAGCATTGCTATGAACTTGACGTATCCTGAGCGAGGTATGTGTGGCCTACCAGCATGACATAGTTTAGCAACGGGCTGACACTTGTGGTTTAGTGACACCGTACAACATTGCTTACCTTCAGGAGCTTGTACGGAACGGTCCTTCAACGTATCCTGGAGCGAGATATGTCGTTCGGGACACGGGTGAACGTATAGACTTGCGATACAACAAACGGGCGGATGCTTTTCTCCAGTATGGGTGGATCGTTGAGAGGCATCTCAAAGACGGAGAGTAAGTCATCTCGTATTGAGGTTGCCAGATAGGATGGCTAATGTGGTGAAACACCACTAGTTTCGTTCTTTTTAATCGGCAACCCAGTTTGCATAAAATGAGTATGATGAGCCATCGGGTGAAACTGATGCCGTATTCTAGTGCGTATTCATTGTATTCTGGGTCTGGTAAGGAATTTAACTGACGATTTAATTCACAGCATTCCGTTTGAATTTGTCTGTTACACCGCCTTACAATGCTGACTTCGACGGTGATGAAATGAATATGCAGTATGTTCACTCGGCTCTGTTTTATGGTTTATTTTGATGCAGCGAGTACTCTAGCATACCCCAGTCAGAAGAAACCCGTGCGGAGTTGAGCCAAATTGCGTGGGTGCCCCGCCAGGTCAGTGACTTTGCTTATCGTCATCTTCGAACACGGTGCGAAATTTCTGCAGATTATATCCCCGCAAGCGAACAAGCCTGTCATGGGTATCGTACAGGACACGCTGTGCGGCATTCGTAAATTCACCCTGCGAGACACATTCTTGGATTGGAACCAAGTCCAAAACATCCTTCTGTGGGTTCCTGATTGGGATGGCAGTGTCCCAACTCCTGCGATCATTAAACCCAAGCCTCTTTGGTCGGGGAAGCAAATCCTGAGCATGGTTATCCCTCGAGGCATCAATATTCATCGCGCACCTGACCCAAAGTCGTCAAACCCTGTCTTCGACGACGGCATGATGATTGACAATGGTGAAATCCTCTTCGGGATCGTGGACAAGAAGACCGTTGGAGCAACACAGGGTGGTCTGATCCATGTCGTCTTCCGCGAAAAGGGCCCGGAGGCGACGCGATCGGTATTCACGGGGATTCAAATGGTTGTCAACTTCTGGCTATTCCACAACGGCTTCAGTATCGGCATCGGAGATACAATCGCTGGTCCCAAGGTCATGAATTATATCACCCAGCGTATCGGGGAGAAGAAGCAACAGGTGGCAGAGATTATCGATGACGCCTACCATGACCGGCTTAAACCCATGCCGGGAATGACAATCCGAGAGTCATTCGAGAGCAAGGTTGAGCGAGAGTTGAATCGCGCTCGTGACGACTCAGGTCAATACGCTCAAAAGAATCTGAAGGAGGACAATAACGTCAAGCAGATGGTCACGGCCGGTTCAAAGGGTTCTTACATCAATATCTCCCAGATGTCTGTCTGTGTGGGGCAGCAGAGTGTGGAAGGACGTCGTATACCGTTCGGATTCCGTCATCGGACACTGCCACACTTTACGAAGGATGATTTCAGTCCGGAGGCGAGAGGGTTTGTGGAGAATTCCTATCTGAGAGGATTAACTCCTCAAGAGTTCTTCTTCCACGCCATGGCTGGTCGAGAGGGTTTAATCGATACAGCTGTCAAGACGGCCGAGACCGGTTACATCCAACGACGTCTTGTCAAGGCTCTGGAGGACGTCATGGTTTGCTATGATGGTACTGTGCGGAACTCTCTCGGAGATCTTATCCAGTTTATCTATGGCGAAGACGGGATGGATGGTTCATTCATCGAGCGACAAAAGATTGACACATTCGGGATGTCGGACAGGGAGTTCGAGCACAACTTCCGGGTGGACGTGACGGATAAAGAAGGGGGGTTTTTGCCAGGTGTTTTGCAGATTGGCATCGATGACAGCTCGTTGGAGTTGCAAGCAAAGTTGGACGAAGAATACACGCGGCTCGTACAAGATCGCCGTGACCTACGAACATTTATATTTCCCCGTGCAGACGGCCTAACACCGCATTACCTTCCGGTCAATCTCCACCGCATCATCCAGAATGCTACCCAAATCTTTCATATCGATAGGCGGAAACCCAGTGACTTGGAACCCTCGTACATCGTCGACGCTGTACATCAACTCACTGAGCGGCTCATCCCAATTCCCGGGGACGACCCATTGAGCAAGGAGGTACAAATCAATGCCTCGCTCACCTTCCGCATGCATGTACGCGCGACACTAGCGACGCGACGTGTCCTTGAACAGTACCATCTGAACCGGGAGGCGTTCGAGTGGGTATTGGGAGAAATCGAAGCCAAATTCAACCAGTCCCTCGTCAATCCAGGCGAAATGTGCGGCACGCTTGCTGCACAGTCGATCGGTGAACCAGCTACCCAGATGACACTGAATACGTTCCACTACGCTGGTGTTTCTAGCAAAAACGTGACCCTTGGTGTGCCACGTTTGAAGGAAATCATCAACGTTGCCACCAACATCAAGACGCCGTCGCTCTCGGTCTACCTGGAACCAGCACTCGCGGAGAGTAGCACATTGGCGAAGAATGTGGAGCAAGAGCTGGCGTATACGTCTCTCCGAACCGTCACCTCTGCCGTAGAGATCTGGTACGACCCTGATCCTACATCAACGATCATCGAGGAGGATTCAGTATTCGTGGAGTCCTTCTTTGCGATCCCGGACGAAGAGATCGAGTCCAAGCTGCATCTTCAATCGCCATGGCTGCTCCGATTAGTGCTGGACCGTGCGCGGATGATAGACAGAAAGCTGACGATGGCGTACGTCGCGGGCCGGATTGCAGAGAGCTTCAAGACAGACCTATTCGTCATCTGGAGTGAAGATAACTCCGAGAAGCTTGTCGTCCGGTGTCGTGTCCTTGGTGGGGCAGATAAGGATGAGGATGGCGCGGGTGGTGTTGAAGAAGATATATTCCTTCGCCAACTGGAGAACACAATGCTCAACTCTGTCAATCTTCGTGGAGTTCAAGGGATTCGCCGCGTCTTCTTGCAAGAGCACGACAAGGTGTATCACAATGAAGAAGGTGCCATCAGGATGAAGAAGGAATGGATGTTGGAGACGGATGGTGTCAACCTCAAAACGGTCATGTGTGTTGATGGTGTCGACTTCACGCGGACGTACTCGAACAGCTGCGTGGAGGTGTTCAATGCGCTGGGCATCGAGGCCGCTCGCGCGGCTATCATGAAAGAGTTGCGCGGTGTCATCGAGTTTGATGGTTCGTATGTCAACTACAGGCATCTTGCGTTGCTTTGCGACCTCATGACGCATCACGGCGCACTGATGGCTATCACTCGACACGGTATTAACCGTGCTGATACGGGCGCTCTCATGCGCTGTTCGTTCGAGGAGACGGTGGAAATCTTGATGGAAGCTGCAGCGGTAGGAGAGAAGGATGACTGCCACGGTATTGCGGAGAACGTGATGTTTGGGCAGCTGGCACCAATGGGAACTGGCGCTTTCGATGTTGCGCTCGACATCGACATGCTTAAGGATGCCATTGTCGATCACCGCCTTCCGGTCCAAAATATGCTTGCGGCGCACACGGACGGTGGTATAACGCCAGGACAAGTGGCAATGACGCCATACGATACCAATTCCCCAGCGTGGTCGGAGACTGCTTTCAAAGGCGAATCAGCCGCTTTCTCACCGCTCGCCGTGCAAGGTGGCGAAGATGCCACAAGCTTTTCGTTCCTTGGGTACGGACAAAGTCCGCTTGGTGCTGGCGGGATGTCGCCCGCTGGACCTGGTTACAGTCCGAGCTCTCCCAACGCATACTCTCCTACATCTCCATATGTTCCTCAGTCACCGTTTGGTGGTGCCACGTCCCCCTTTGGAACATCGCCATACGCAACGTCGCCGTTCTACGACCGAGGGAGGGCACCTACGTCACCAACCTACTCGCCCACATCTCCCGCCCTAAATCTGACGTCGCCAGGCTACTCACCCACGAGTCCAAGGTATTCGCCCACGTCACCGTCGTTCTCGCCCACGTCCCCGAGGTATAGTCCCCAGTCACCGTCGTTCAGTCCTACGTCGCCGCGGTACTCGCCAACCAGTCCGTCATTTAGCCCTGCATCTCCAAGATGTGAGTATCTGTGTTTCGTATATTGTGACGGGATTTGCTGACATATCTGTAGACTCACCGAGTACGCACTTTTACTTTTCCGTTTATCGCATGTTGCTAATACTTTTAATCTCACGTTGCTGTGACTGTAGCTTGTACGTTTCATTACCACTGGATTGACGCGGCACTAACTTGGTTGACAGCTCCGGCTCACATGTCCCCCTCCTCACCAAAGTATTCTCCCACCTCCCCTACATCGCCTTCATCACCTAAATATTGTAAGCATTCATCACTTCGTGAGTTTAACATACCCACGCCTTTATAGCACCCACTTCTCCTACGTATTCCCCTGCTTGTGAGTTTTTCCTCGTAAACTTTCATCTCCCTTTGCTAACGTCTTTGGGCCACCAGCTCCAGCGTACTGTAAGTATTTAGCTCTATATGCGTTGCACTGCTGATGGCCACCTCCTCTAGCCCCGGCATCCCCGGCGTATAGTCCGACGTCACCACAGTGGTCGCCCTCTAGCCCCGCCCAAAACGGATCGACTACGCGCGCTCATTCCTACAGTACATCGCCTTCCTGGGAGTAATTCACTGAACCCACATTCATCCGATTCGTTGAGTGCTGGCGTGCCTCCTCGCGTTGTTTTGGTGCCGTGTGCTCGTCGTTGTCGTTGGGAATGGTGACGTTCGTGTTGTTGGAATGTCATGGTATCTAGCCAGCACCTAGTCTTGCCTCACTGTTGTCGTCTTCGATTCTCCTTATGTTTTTGTTCCTCCCTTCCCGTCCAGCAATTCCATGTAGAATAAGCACACAGTTTTTATCATACGAGCTAGATCTGCATATGTTGTCTGCCATTCGTGGATGAAAATGACTATGCATTTATTCTGGGGAAACACAACAATGGAATGATTTCAATCATGGTCTATTGCAATACGTATGGTGCGGTAGCGATAAGGTGGACATGTCGAGGATGACACCAGAAGCCACAAAACATGTTCAAACGCATGCACACACCGATAGAACGCACCGGAGAGGAAAACTCTCCGGAACCAGATGAGCTGAACAAGCTAGAGTCGAGACGCACACATCCGAGCTATCTGGGTGCATCAACGACACAAGCAAGTGGCTGAGGAAATCACGGGACAGGTCAGAACGCATGGATGGATAAGACTCACCAGAGGGACGAGCCATACGACCTGGACCAGACAATTTCCACACGCACCATGGACGGCCCAGAGGAAAGTAGCGCGACGAAGATACCCAGGAGTCGACGCGAGTTATCTGAGGGCCAGGAACCTAGGCGGAGGAGCGAAGGGCGGCGTCGGGGTCGGTTGAAGTTGCGACAACGATGGCGAAAGCGTCGAGACAGATGGGAGGAGGTGCTGGACGGGTGGAGTAGAATGCTAGCTGTAAAGGAAGCAGGTCAATTTCCAGAACTTTAAAACGATCCCCAGCTATCAAGACGGTGGACATTAGCACCTTGGTCGGAGCTGACCAAAGTTTCTGGTGGAGAGTAGGTGGTAGTACGCTCATTGTGGTTTCAGCTGGTGCTTGAGCAAGTGTGATAGGAACGCGGCGGAGGCCGAGGCAATCGCAGCGTTTCAATCACGGCAACTCGAGCGTTATCCAGATCAAGACCAAAGCGATAGTGCAATACTCAAAGAGTGATATCGCATGTCGGAACAAAGTAGCGGTAGTCGACATTTCACCGACGTAGAGAGGCAGGCAGATCAGAGACAGAAAGTGGGGAAAAGGACGATCCTGCATGACGCTCACTACAGTATTTGTATGCCATCGGAAGTGCTAGTGAATATATTTCGTCACACGGTCACGCAACACACGGTCACGCAAAACCACGCACACGTGACATCTGTCAGGTATTCCAGCGAGTGACCAATTCGTTTACTCTTTGAATTTTGCCATTAGGCTGGATCCCTTATCGCGATTCTCGTCTGTACATGAAATGCATTGCGTACAAGCAACATTGTTTATTCTAGTGGAACATGCGTCGTAAACATCCAGTGGAGCAATAAGCTATCGTCATGGGAAGGGTTAAACTAGGAAAGATCCGCTTTTATATAAAAAAAAGAAGTCGCTTCATAGGCCGTACAGCTCGTACGGTGGGTCATACACACAGGGTATTAAGTAACCTTGGTATACAGGACGTGTCGATACCAATGTCATACAATAAACTAATGGATGAGTTTGCGTATGTCCGGTGAATCCGAGTGTGCCGGTTATCGTTCCGGCGTCTAGGGTTATGCATCGTCATGTGGTTGAGTAATTGTCTGCTCGGATTGATCCTCCTCTGCGGCTTTTTCTTGTCCCACGACGCCAGCTCCTCGCAAGAAAATAATGGCTAATACGGCAGCTTCGGATAATGCAGTGTTAGCAGACTCCACAGCTAGATAATAAACATACAATACACACCAAAGTATGGGAAGGCAGCACTGGTCCATTGGGCAGACCTGTAACCTTGCAGTTGTTCCGACTGTGGCGCCTGGGTGTTAACGGAACTATCATACACGATCGTAGAGACCGTGAGACCAAACGCTGTTCCAATCTGCGGTGCGTAAGAGTCAGCAATTCCGCAAGACAACGAGCTGACAATAGATCTTCTTACCTGTGTCATGGTCTGGAATAACCCTCCTGCAACACTCTGCTCATGGGGAAATACAATCTTCGCGACAAACATCGTGCCTGCTGCGTACACGAAATCGGCTCCGAACACAGACATGACAGTGGACGGGAACGCGAAAGCCCAGAATGTAGTTGTCGGGTCGATGAGCGCAAACAAGATGCAGGCGGATCCCGTGACGATAGTGCCACACACTTGAGAATAAAAAAAGCGGCGGTTAATCACAAATCCCGCTCGTTGAACGGATCATCCTACCAATAAAAATCACAAGGGGGAGTTTTGCAACTACCATGGCGACAAAGAAGTTACAGAGCATGCCCATGATGAACATGGGAATGAATCGGAGCATGGCTTCCACGGGCGAAAGTCCAAGGTAATTTTGGTAGTACAGCTGAACGTGGGATATATCAGCATCTTGCCGCTAGTATATAGTGAGGGGGCAAACCTGAACCCAGAATGACCAAGCCATGAAACCAGACCAGTTCAGGAATGCAACGACAAGCATCACACTCATCCGACCATTGGCTCGCCCCCACAACGATAGCCTCATGAGGGGAGGCGGCGTCCAGAACGACTTTGGCTTGTCGAGGCTGGTAAGAGCCTTCTCTAGATGGTGTTCCCAAACAACGAAAAGGGCCAAAAAGATCACTCCGAGGATCAGACAGGCGATGATATCTGACGTGAATCATAACGTGAATCATTGTTCGAAACGGTGAGAAACGAGACATACATGGAGTTTTCCAGCCTACGATTTCGCCTTGGCCAAGGACAAACACGACGAGCACCAAACCACAAGTGACCAACGCTGCGCCAATCCAGTCTATTCGTGGGTCGGTTTCCGACGATGGCTTGTCAGGTTCAATCGACGTTAGACAGCCGAGTATACATAATGCACATAAACCTGCAGATAGGTAGAATGTTGTTCGCCAATGTGGGCTGAGCAACACGTCAGGAACTCATGGCTCGTGAGAAGAGAAGATCTACATACGTGCTGAGTTGTGTGACGGCGCCTCCAATGATGTTGCCGACAGCGGCGCCGACAGGAGCGCCGGCGGCGAAAGTTGCGAACGCGATGGATCGCGCGCGGGAAGGAGGAAATGCCCCAGCCAGAATACCCAGCTGGGATAGTATCGCAATGAGATTACACCCTATCAGAGATAGAAGAGAGAATGGAACGTACAGCAGAAGGGATAGAGGCGGCAGCACCCATTCCCTGGAAACCTCGAAGGACATCCAAAGTGATACCAGCTGACGGCGGCAGTTCACCGACATGAACGGCAGAGGCAACGTGGTTCACTCACTTTTCGAAAATCCGATACCAATTGCGAATACCAATTGCCACAACATGCCCGCCAAGAAAGCCCTCCTACGCCCATATAGATCTGCAAGACGCCCGAAAAACAAAAGGAGACAACCCTGAGATGGCATCAGAATGGGGCATGGTGATGACTGGAGAGTGAACTGACAGAACTCAAAGAGTATGCAGACACCAGCCACTGGAGCTGATCTTCTTGAATGTCGATTGTCCTTCCGATGTCAGGGAGAGCCATAGAGACGGCAGTCACATTCGAGTTCTACCAAAGCATGAGTGGGCGAGACAAGGTCGACAGGGAAAGAGACAAACGTTGACGACCATGGCAAGCGTACATGTCAACACGAGGGTGACCGAACGTGCGGTGCTGCGCTGGGGCGTCGGTGGGTGAGCAACCTGCTTCTCACTTGCGAGTTGCTTAGTTTCCGGATAACCGTGCTGATGGTCCAGGCCAGCGTCAGTGACGCCAGAGTCAGGCTGGACGGACATGGTCTTGGGTTCCTCTGAGGGGAAAGGGGATGGTGGGCAGCTCAGAAGAGCGTTGAGAACGGTTAATATGAAGCCCAAGGGAATGGTAGTGGCATGCGAAGGTGGCTGTAGTTTTATGCTTCATCTTTGCCGCGGGCGATCTAACATACACATGAACGTTTGAACCGCGGGACTCGCCGTGGCACCTATCGAGTTTGGACATTTAGTCAGTATCAATCTTCTCGCGCCCTCGCTTGATCACACCGCTGACAGGATGATTAAACTCTGACTCAGAACAACGGCCCGAGTTCAGGCGGCCGTCGTATTGGCCCCCCAAAACCCTGCACTTCTCGACCTGACCATGCTGCATCCTGCGTCATGAGAAAGGGCGAGGCACACTTGCTCTCTTGCGTTTTCTGCATGGGTAACTTTGCAAACCAGTTGTGCTTTTATTCAACAGCTGTCAGACTTTGTCGCGCATTGCATATATAGCACCCACACATATTCATGGCCTCCGGTTGTCCGGTCCGCCCGCGGGAATGGGTGTCTATTCTTGGATCTTGGCCCGGATCTCCGAGTCCTATCCTCCAGATCAGTCCATTCAGTCAAAAGCCACCTCCGCAGTTGTTATGAGGTGGAGCAGATCACAAACTACAGATCCTAGTTGAACTTAACTATGTTTCGTCTGATTATTGCGGGTAGGGCCGGTCCGGCTGGTCACGTGAACAATGCCGTGATGCTGATACACCCGCTGCCCAATTTCCCACCTGATCTGATAGTTACCGTCACCCGACTTACTTACTGTAAACTTTATCACCTTCCGATGTGGCTTCGGGTACCCTCGTGGATAACAATCTGACTAACTTTCCGACTTTCGCCGCCGACAGGTTCCCTACGAATCTCTTTGTTCATCCTACATAGGACGAGACAAAGTTAACAGTCGTCAGAGGGCGGTTGTCGGGGACAAATCGACATTGCAAACACGGTTTCCACGTTTTCGGCGTAAAAAAGTGCAGTAGAGATCAGGCCTCGCCGCGGAGCCATACATGATGCCAAGACTCCATACGATTTCTTGGTAGTATCGACATTCGAACGAAAGGTAGTGTGTGGTATAGTATATTCTAAAACTACAGAGACGCTCATTGGGGAGAAAGGGTCGGCCTACCAAATATTTCCACGGCGAGACTGGTTGTGCACGAGGCATGCACAGCGCTTCCGGCCCCGGGGCCCGAGCCGACGGTGTCGCAACTTTTAAGCAAGGCGTGAGCTGATGCGGGTAGGATCCCCGATTGTGTGCTGAAAGTGCCAGTGCACCTGGAACCAATAGTAGTCTTGAAGAGGTTGGCCTGAGAGGCGCAGCAAATGGGTGCACTGGAACTAGGGGACAGATTCGATCAGTACGGAACTACGATGACGTCGGCATTCGGCAGACGCTAGTTGTGCATATATTCAGTGTTTTACACACCTATCGGATATACCACGCGCCGTCCCTATCGAAATGTCCATGTCTTCTACACCATCTCGCCATTCAACCTCGGGGCAGTCCCGTCGTACTTACACAACGCGCCCATACACTGGCCAGTCTCGTTCGGGAACGACGCGTCCAGCAACTGCCCGCCCACAGACCGCAGCTTCGACAAGATACGAAAGTAGTCATGTCATCGCTATACTCGAAAGTCGCGGCGTCGCACACGAAGTAGGTATCGCCGCAATTGATCAGGACACGGGACGCGTCACGCTCGTCCAGGTAAGGTCGGAGCTCTACATCACCACCGAAGGCGATCCCCACAAGTTCATCGTCTGATCTTGATTGCACGCTGGGTCCTTGTATCTGAAGCTTGCAGATTGTTCGACGTACGTCAAGACGCTGCATCAGATGCACATTCACTATCCTTCGCTTGTTCTTGTTCCTGATACATTTATCGCTGCAACGGACGCGACACTGGCATCCGCCGGAAAGAAGCCTCCAGTGACGTCCTTGTTGGTCCAATTAATCATGGAAGAATTTCCCAATATACCCATAGAGCCAGTCGCAAGAAAGTATTGGAGCGACGGACCAGGTTTGTTTACCATTTGTCAGTAGCCGTTTGGTCGTAATCTGTGCTAGGTATGGACTTCATCACGCAATTATGCGTCGACAGTGACGAACGGGCAGCTACGCTCGTCTCCGTGTCAGACAAGTGCCTATATGCGCCTCAATGTCGTGCCCCGCACTGATATCCATATATAATAGATATTATGCACTGTCTGCTGCGTGCGCACTGTTCAAACACGCCGAAACTCGCTGGAATACTCGTTTCTCAGCTGGTTCACTCCGTATACATTATGCTTCCGTTGAGGGAACAATGTTGATTGACCCCGAGACGGCGAAGAATCTTGAGCTCGTCAAGAACGTTTTACGCAAGAAATCATCGCACACTCTCTTTGGGTAAGACACGTTATCATGCGCTTTACTGATAAATTCTAAGTGAGAACAGAGTTCTCAATCACACATATACTGCCATGGCTTCTCGTTTATTGCGTACAAATATCCTAGCTCCGTTGACAGGTGGGTCATCTTCCGCTTAAAAAATGATGAAATACACACCGTCCCAGGTATTGAGGCTATCAATGCCCGCCTCGATGTCGTAGCAGGTGATTCAATGTTCGGTTATTCTCCACTTTTTTTACTGATCTACCCCACAGAGTTGGTGCAGGATGAATATCGCTACTCAGAGATAAGGGATGCACTCAAACATCTCAATAAGCTGGACTTCGACAAGTTGATATCGTCGGTCAGTGGAATCAAAGCCTATCTCTATCAGTCGCTCACATCCTCGATTTCTTAGCTTGCGATATTTGAAGTCCGCCCATCGAATTCCGCAAAGTCTGCATTTTCTCGGGTCTCTCAGATGCTTTCTCTTCAGAGTGTCATTCGGAGTCTTCCTTTTCTTCGGAAAGCATTGGCAAATAGCAAATCTCAGCTCTTACAGATTATGCATGAGGTATGCAAAGGTAGTCTATGCGAACATGTCTCAATTTCGATAATCTTTCAGATGATGTCGGACAATCGTCTTGCGCTTATTGCAGACATTATCGCGGATAATCTGAACGATGCTGTCGGTTCCAACAAGGTTCGGATTAAGGGGAGTGCCGTCCCGTTTGCTTACTTTATCATGCCGTCCAGGGTGGTCTCGTGGCCGTCAATGCTAGAGTGTATGCAGTGAAAGTGAGGAGTTCCGCGATCTGGTTTAATGAACCTGCCATACCTTGTTCCAGGCTAACCGTAACCGTCTCCTTGACGTGGCGCGAGAAACCTTCAAAGAAAACGTTAGCGATATTTACCAGCTGAACACCGCGTTATCAGAGAAGCACAGTTTACCGATAACATTGGTCTATCAAGGAAGTGGTTTCGTTTTCGCACTGAAGAAGGACGATTTGGAAGGAGAACTTCCCAAAGGATTTCTAAACGTTTCTGCGCAAAAGGGAAGGTGGATATTTTCGAGCATGGAATTGGTGTGTCAAGTCCTGTCTTACTTTGAGATCACTTACATGCAAGCTACTCGTAGAAGAAGATGAATGCGCGCATGAAAGATGCACTAGACGAGACCCTGATTCTCAGTGACAAGTAGGCATTTATCTACTCGAGC
>JBBPLP010000258.1:0-32338 GCA_038089875.1 Fistulinella prunicolor
ACCCTCAGTCGCATCGCTTACTTTTCTGATTTGGAACTTCTTTACAACCTTTGATGAAGACGTTCAGTATATTTGGACGTGCGCATCAAATCTGGCTACCATTTGATGGTCAACTTCCTAATACGATCGTCTCGTTGCCCATAGTATGCATAATAAAAGCCCATTCAAGTGGACCTACGTCTTTCTTCGCTACGCTACAATACTCGGCCATATGTGAGTGCATCGCAACATGATGTCCCATATATATCTGTCAGGCCTTACAGGACTCGCTGACTTCAATTCAGAACATATTGTGTCTTTTTCGAAGCGCTGGCAGATGGCAGTAATCCCCGCATGCTCTGCGACATGTGGTACGCCAATATTGTGGCTTTCACACAGGTTCTTGACACCATGCTCGAGCTTATTTTGGCCGCTCGCGGTAAGTCAAAATCTATTGAAAGATGCAGCTTAGTTGGACGACTCTCACAGTATATGCATTGTATAACCGATCCAAGCGGATAGCCATCATACTGTTCATCTTAATCTTGATGGAAATTGCTTCAACAGTCAGAACGCTATGGCTGTTCCACCCCGTTGACTTTTATGGAACGTGCCTTCTAATACTACCACCAAAGTCTGGCAGGGATCAATGGTGAGTTGTCTCTCCGCGGTTCGTAGTGAGCGCTTGATAGCCAGGGGGTTCGCTCAGCATACTGGCATTCACCGTCCATTGCACACTTGTTGGCTTGACGATGTTCAAATACTTCCTTGCCCTAGCAGGTCGGGGCAGGACCCCCCTCGTGTCGCTCTTGATTCGTGATACCGCCATAGTGTACGGTTCAAGTGCTTGTAAGTAGTGGTCTTCAGCGACACGTGGATCGATTTGCTCGGCACTAATCGGGTGACCCAGTCATAGTCGGGTCCGTAGTGGTCCTATTTGCCGCGGGGCACGAGCAATCAATCGTCGTCTTTTTGTTCGTGTTCCATCTCTGGCGCTGGACCGGATGGTACTGACACGTTGGCCTTTTCTTTTCCTGCGGTTCAGCTGGGTTACGGTTTCACTCAGTTACTTGGTATGATCTCATTTTTGAAAGTCTGGAGACGGGTTCGCTCACTGAGACGTCGCATCTAGGGGTGTCGCATGATACTCAGCATGGAACGCTTGGCAAAGAAGGGTGCGATAGAATCATCCCAGCTCATAATCACCAGCGAAATTAGCATCAGAGAACTTGACTCAATCGCTCGGCAAGATGGGTCCGCCGGGGCACCGTCGGGTGCTTCGTTGCCTCGGTGACTACTATTAGTTGACGTCGCGGGCCGACGGCCCTTTGGGATGTGTAAGATAGCGCTGGGTTTCGGTACATGTTTTTGACGCCGCGTACGTTGCCGTATATTTGGCTCTTCTACGTTCCACTGCTGTAAATGACACCCCTTCGCACGGCTGTTCAACTAAATATACCTCGGTCCGTGTGCTGAAACTTCCTGCGATTGGTTTCAGAATGGTAGATGTCCTATACCATGACCCGAGAAGAAATTCTGCGCACAACTTTTATGCATCCTCGACAAAATTATAGTCCAAGTCTTTTGGTCACCGAGTCCTCATCAAGGGACGTGACCAGTCGAACACCTCGGCTTGAGCTCGCATATCGCCACCATCGTCCAATTTAATTATGACTGGAGGTGTCACTCAACACCGATTTCTCGAATTCAAAGGGAAACGAAGTTATTGAAATGCTTGCACAGTAGATTGGAGGGTTCGTGACAACTGTCCATTTTCAACTATGACGTGTCACGATAGCAAAACAGGGAGGAGCCGCGAAGCCTGTCTCGGTAGTGGTCAGCCTTGTTAGCTCGCGAGAGCTGAAACGTTGACCTCTTTCTTGCCGAGTGAGACCCGGACGTATGAGTGGAACCGTCATGGAAATATGACATCACTGTGGCGAGTTTGGAGTGGCACGTGGCCGTGCTTTTTGCCAAGCGCTGTCACCAACTTGAAATATCCCGTCACAAACAATAGTATAACGCGTAAACATGGGTTCGGAGGCTTCCATTGAGAGGAAACCAATCACTCACATACCAAACATCCTCGCCGTCAAGCCTTTACAGACTACTATCATTCATGGTAGGGGTAGGTCACACAAGCTAGTACATATCAACCGTTGAGTCGGACTAAGTTGAACTTAGTACTTAACTTCGTGAAAGTTTTTCGACCTAATCTCTTTGACACTGGGACATTAGATATCACCAAGGGTTTTTATATGCTTATGACTAATACTTTCAACACAAAGTTAAGTCCGGATCCAGAGTTCGCACCGTTCAACTTAGGCGAGTGACAAGTTTTCTCCCAGGAGATGCGGTCAGGTCCTGATGCCCTGTGATCAAGAAAGGTCTGCTTGGCGATGGACACAGCCTTACTTCCGTTGGTAGTAGTAGCACCAGCTTGTTCCCCGCACGTGGATGGTGTTCACCGCCGGCTACCTGGCAACGCCAGCTGGTTGTTTTCACACGTCGAGTGCCCAACCCTTTCCTTCACTTGCTGACAGCGCTGGTAACCACTTTCGACAAATCCAACTGCTGGTGGGTGCGGTAAGTTCGTGTAACGAGAACCGTCCATTCGATGAATCTGATCAAATTCTCGGGATAGTAGATTTTGTAACAGTTGGTCGGTAACCTTTCGTGATCATGGATTTACTGACTGTACTTGCGACCGCAGCTACAATTCTGGACCTTGTAGGAGAATCTTGCTCGGGGCAAGTTGAGGCAGGGAGAAGGGTTGTCTCATCTAGAAAAAACTATTGCCACGCGACGTGCCGTACTGCTAGTAGGACCTCTCTCCGACTGATCCCCTCCGATTTTGGCCATCGGCTAACCTTGCAGCTAATCTATCCACTCCCAATGCCCCATCCATTAACGCGTCCTTCACCTAACCTAATTGGCCATCCTCTTCGATCCACAACCTCGCCTTCTGTCCCTTTACTCGGTTTGGTCAGCGGGGGACGGCACGTGACCTTCAGGAGGCTATCACGATGGATGGAGATGCATTGGAACTTTGCCTACCGGGCCACCCCGATCACTCCGTTTCGTCGAGTAATGCTCTTGCGATGCATAGAGAAGCGCTAGAACTTCGACCGTTGGAAAACCCTGATCGATGTTTCTCCCTGAATAACCGTCACCGCCGACTGGGGGTCACGAATGACCTCGAGGATGTTCTCGTGCAGTATCGAGACGCTCTGCAACTTCAACCGCTGGGCCAAGCCATTCGCGCCGACGTATTGATTGCCTTTGCGGACTGCCTATGCCTTCGTTATAACCGGCTAGTAGCAGAAATGGATAACCTCGCAGAAACAATTGTGAATTATAGGTATGCTCTCGAGTATTGCGCACATGGCCATCCTTCCCGAGCGGGGCCGTTACGTGGCCTTGCTACTTGTCTGCCGTCATTCCACCAATCGAGTGTAATGGATGGTCGAGAGAAAGTATTCGATCTCTATGTCCAGCCCTGGGGTGTCCGAGGAACCGTGTCCATTACCGATTTGAAGACTGCTAAAACATGGATATATGCTGCTGAAGCACATGGACACCATTCTACAATCTTAGCCTACCGAACGTCGTTCTCATTTTTGGGTTCGTCATCTTTCCACATTTCCGCCTCTGCCACAAAACCTCACCGCACTCAAGGAGCACACGTCTTCCCTCGCCATAGATGCGTTTTTGGCTTGTGTTCGCTACAAGCAGCTAGCCGACGCGATCAAACTTGTCGAACAGATCGTAGCGTCTTCTGGACACACGTCTTTGCTCTCGCTCTCCTCTGGATGTCGTAATTTGTTGTGCCGGCGATACAGGAGAGATATTGACAGAAAGGTTCACACAGTTAGCTTCACTTCTGCACAACACTCTTGACTCCCTACCTCTCTATCCACCCTCTACATTCCAGCATAATCAGGTATGGCACCTCAACGTTCAGTTGCGAGGTGTGGTGGACAATATTCGTAAAATACCAGGCCACTCCCGCCTTCTTTTACCCTTGCTCTTCCTCGCCCTTCGCAGGGCGGCAATGGGAGTACCCGTCATCATCGTGAACATGAGTCAGTATAGCTGTGGCGCAGTGATGGTCCTATCCGAAGGTGATCATCGAAAGGGTAAACTGAGTCTTGCAGGCCTGTATATCTCAGCGTATACGCCAACTGTGACGGCCCTCATCCATGCTAGGCAAGAAAGTCCGACAGATCCCATTCCTTAAACAACCAACCTTTCTTGCCGTCGGCCAGGCGAAGACATCTGGGCATCATCAACAGTGAGCTTGCTCACATAACGGAATGTATCCCACCACTTGCCACACTGACAATCATCGAGGATGAAGATGCCAGGGTAATGAAGGTGACCGAAGCGCTGAGCAAGACCAAGTACATTCATTTTGCCTGCCATGGGTTTCCTGACTCGAAATGGCCGTCCAAGCCCTGATTGGCACTACCCGACGAACGCTTGAACATCGAGGACATCATGAAATGCGACTCCAGCAGGCGCAATTCGCGTACTTGTCTGCATGCCATACCACGGTCGGAGACGAGGAGAATCCGGATGAGGAAATTCATCTTGCTAGTGCATTGCCTTTCGCAGAGTTTCGTTCTGTGATCGGGACGATGTGGGCGATAGAGGATGAGGTGGCCAGGGGGTCAAGCCCATATTTTGCGGAGGTATGGTAGATAAGAACGGCGGATCACACGCGTTCAGCGCATGCATTGAACAGGACGACAGCGAGGTGTAAGCCCGCTGGCTTACCTAGGCCCCGTAACTAGTACATATACCGTCTGCAATACTGAATGCTAGTCATTCAGTATTCTGCCCCTTGGTGTAACGGCTAAACGTGCGACGGGCTGGCCCTCTTACAGGATGCGGCGTATACCGCAGACACAGCTTGACTAACAGATCATGTCAGTTCATACGGGTGCATAGTTATCAACAACCGGGATTGTTCGCGTTTGACTATAGGATAAAACTGTAGTTACACATTTTTCCTATCATTATATCTCAGTTCTCGATTTTGTGACGCCGCCATTGAGGCGGCCTTCCTGGCGGAAGCATTATGTTGTACTTCGTATGTTTTTTGCATTCGCACGTCTCCTTACAGGCACGGCTAGGCACAGGCACACATGATCTTCCCCTAGTGTGCCTGTGTCACGGGCCCTAGTATAAATTAATCTGTATACCCGTTCATACCTTGAAACCCCCACACCAGTATTCAAAGGTCGTGTGGACGACGTTAGAAAATGGTACAGATACATCGCGATATGCGAATGCATTCAGATTAGCTTTTGAAGATTAGCTTCCATGATGTTTGTGACATACACAAATTCGACCGTACCCTCGTGTGGCAACGAAGTAATCGCCATGTAGTACCGTATTAACGATCATTGTCAGAGTGCACTATCGCTGATCGTGAATGTTTTGAACATCGAAAGTGGTGGAAGGTTAGAGGCGGCTCAGGGGAAGGCCATCGCGGTGGGCCAACAGAAGATACAACTATTACTCATACAGATCTAATCCGAGATCGAGACGGTACAACTCGCTCAAATGGCATGATAGTAATGGGTCCCGCTCAGACCGAGTTCCGAGCAGACCGAATAAATCGACCACAACCCCTTCCTCTTTTCCTTCTTCCGAGCGTTATCCTTCGCAGCCTCGTTCTCGTTGGCAGACGAACCCTTTACACCCCCCTTCTTCTTTGCGTTCTCGATGCTCCGCTTCCACGAGCCTCGGCGCATCGTACCTTTGGTGGTGACGTCTGGAGGAGCGATCGCAGGTTTGACGATAGATCGACGCCCGCGTGAGATGCTTCGCGTTACAGCAGTCAAAGATCGACCTGTAGTCTTCCTGCACGCCGACACTTGTCTCTGGACATGAGCCTTTCTTGGGATCTTCGACTCCAAGATCCTGCTCGTCGCCTCGTGCGGTACCGCGGGCAGGTCTTTCTCCACCTTTGGCATGCTCGGTTCAAGCGCGTACATGTCATCGAACGGAGAGAGCAGCGCTTCTTCTTCATCGTCGTCGTCGTCCACCCACTCCTCCGTATGCCCAGGATCCTCGTTCGCGGAAAGGCCATCCTCTA
Organism: Fistulinella prunicolor; assembly: GCA_038089875.1. NCBI lineage: Eukaryota > Fungi > Basidiomycota > Agaricomycetes > Boletales > Boletaceae > Fistulinella > Fistulinella prunicolor. The sequence continues at coordinate 6,086 of JBBPLP010000258.1, forward strand.
CTCGGGTATCTGGGGAATAATCTAGGCAGCTTTGCGTCGCATCGATGTTCGCCTGCCCCGGTCCATGCAGGTCAAAGAGTCCCCGAAGACGTGGAGACACGAGACGCAGACGAGAGTTGACCGGCGTGTTGGCGGGGCAAGTGGGGCTATATGGGGACGCATCGTTGGTGTCCAATCCCGAGATGAGGTACTCGAGCTCCTTCAGCGCTTGGCGCTTGCGCTGAACGCGCTCCTCAACGGTAGAGCACAGGTCTTCGAGTTCCTTGAGTTGTTCGAGGAGAAGGTCGGCCGTGGCGAGAACATCGGGCTGTCGGGTACGGGTGTCCGATGTCGTTGTCGATGGCACAGACAATTTTACGGGCTTTACGGGCGACTGGAAGGGATTGGCTTCGTGGCGAGGGAGTTTGTAAGGCATGTCGAGCCGAAGGTCCTGGTCCACGAGGCGAGATAGACTTGCGGCAGAAGGGTGATCCAAACTTGAAGTCAGCCGCCTTTTTTTCTTATATTGTTAGGGTTGTACTTTGGACTGGTCCCATTGCAAACACGACGGCCTGCATCAGCCACTGATAATCAGAATCGCGTGGCTATCGCCATCGCCAACGCCTTGTTTTTTCTTCACGCTCATTCCGTCCTTTTTCCACGAGCCCGGCGATCCAGGTCCTAATGCCAGGGATAAAATTGTGCCAGGTCGTCGCAAACGGCTGTTACCACGACCGAAATTGAAGACGAGCCTTCAAAAAGCTTTAGATTCAGACCTAGACGACGTTATTATGGCTCTAAAAGCGTGTCTGGTCATGTGACAAGACGATCCTCGAACGACTACAGCTAAGCAGGACTCACCCTTTGCTACTGAAGGAGGAGGAATTTCGTCTCGGTCGTGCGTCTTTTGTTCGCTGTAGATACTGTTGAGGTGCTGGCATAGTTTAAGTAGACATGAGAATTGAATGTGTAACTTACTAAAACGAGGTCACGGTGCGTCACAGGGTCCCAGATGGTGTTCTGCAGGGGCCAACGACGTCATAGGCTCTCCAATAGCTCCGGTTCGAATAGTCGTCTGGCACTCCCACGTGGCGTTTGGGATGACGTAAAGTGGTATGGGAGGCAAGACTCGTCGGAGCGAGTGCCAAAGTTCGGAATTGTGGCCCACGTTCGTTTGGACTTGGGCCAGAACGACTTATCAGTTTAGTTATCACAAGCTCATCGCCAACGGAAACTTGAAGGAATTTACTGGAATGCGGAGGTGTATTGAATGACGAGACCCACCATTCTCACCGAACTGGAATGCTTCGAGCAGCTCCATCGGGGGCAGGTCAACGAAGATGCGGCAACTTTCAGGCTCCCGCAAGCATACACGTACCTGGTGAAAAGAACTTCAGCTTCAATCAACCTCAATCGGATTCTCGAAGCAACGCTAATGGACGTCATCACCTTGTTGGTCAAATACAACTTCAAATTGTCTAGATTCAACGTCATCCCCTCTGATCTATACCGTGTTCATCTCGACCGCTTCTGCATCCTTGCCCAAATAGCCCTAGGCTAATCGTTTACCCCGTACGACCCATTTATCTGACAAGCCTCCGGCATAAAAGCCTCGGACCGTTCATCACCTTCTTGGTCCGCAAGGTCCTTCGCGAAGCTTATCCCAACAGCAGAGCTTCAAGTTTGCACAAACTGCCGCAGGTCGTTGGATTAGCCGAAAATCTGACGCCTCTAGGGCCGTCAAATTATGCCCGAATATCAGTTGCTGGTCTCCTCGAGTGTACGACTCGACAAGTCGGACAACGACCCACAGCTACGCTAGAGTCGAGTGCTAGTCCTCGGAAACGGGAGCCCTGTGGGATTTTACAGGGATTCTTTTTCCTTCCGCCTCCATGTCGGAATTCGACTCAAAATTCTCCTGCAAGTCTATAGTATTCAGACTCGACTTGCAATTTGGGATGGTTTGGAGCGGAATTAGTTGCTGTGCGACTTGACATTGGGCGCCTAAAAACTAGGAACTCTTTTGCGGTTCCTTGGCCTGCCAGGAGAGGTTACATATCAACGGTCCCCGTACGGTCGAGTTACGCAAAACACGGCAAGATTCTGATGGACCATGCCAAATGCGTTGTGTAATAGTTCTTGGGTGGATCGATGTGCCATCTTGGATGCACCGAATCGAGGATGGAGCACGAAGCGAAGGGGAAACGTGGACCAAAGCGGTGAGCCCTTTCGACATGCGCCACATTGCCGAGGTGGGCTGTGTGCGGCTCAATTGACACTTCCAGTTTAGTCAAATAATTGGACCGTCTCCTCCCGTCATCATATAAAGCAGGTTGACGGGGCTCCACCCTTTTCCTCCCCTGCCTCCACGTTGCTCCCGCTGACAACGACCACAACAAGACGCTATCATCATGTCGCGCGTTTTCTGCATACCCGGCATCTTCTTCCTCTTCTCCGCCTTTGTCCTTCTCTTCATTGTGTCCATCTCCCTACCCTACCTCACTGCGATGGACATCACTCGCGTAAACACGGGCAGCAACAGTACCCAGGTGACTGGAGATCAAGCAATGACTCAACTAAGGGTGAGTCAATCCCATCAGTCTTCCCTTGTCTTCATTCGTGACGCCGTTCGGCCATGTGTTCTAGTTGGGCATCTGGTATGTCGTCTACCCCACTCGCCCAGCCTTCTTCCCTTATCTGTCCACAGGAGTTACTGCTATACCGTTGACAACGGAAATGTGGTCTGCAGTCCAGCTGGTTCGTTGTCTTTTTTACCCTATCGCTCACTTATCGCTCATATCCAACACATAGGACATGGTTACTCACTGTACGTTCACAACAGCGCGAATGATTCGGTCTACATCGGGTCCTCGTGGACCCTCGGTCTCGCTGTTCACCCCGTTGGTATGTTGCCCTCTTCAGCTCTAATGTGTCTTTCTCAATCTGGACCACCACGTTGCGTTTGTCTTTGTTCCTGGATATAGCATGCGGTGTTGCCTTTATCGCGTTGCTCCTCTCGTTCTCGCAGCACATTACCATCACACTGTTTGCTTCCTTGGTCTCCTTCCTCGCTGCTACCCTGACCCTCATTGCGTTCGCCATCGACATCGCCCTCTATGCCTACTTTAAGAACCAGATGGACGACCTAGGTCTCAACGGCAAGACCACCACCGGACCAGGTACGTGTGTCTCGTCCATGATGTATAGCAATATCGTGACGCGTCTCATCTCAAGGTTTTTGGCTCACTTTTGTCTCGTTGATCCTCCTCGTCTTGGCCGGTTTCACCGTGTGCTGCGGCCGAAGACGTGACCGCATGGCTAGTGCGACGGCCTCTACACCTCGCACAAAGGCTGGCCTTTTCTCCAGATTCCGCCGAAACTAAAGAGTTCCAGTAGGAAAGACACCCTTCGGTTGATAGTGAGCAGAAGTGTAAGCAGGGGCAGAGATATTCGAGGAATACGTATACCTTGACACACTGACTTTTTCTTCGTTGGACATGCGTTATCATACCATTTATCACGGTATCTACCCGGACCTACGTATGGTCTTAGCTTTGTCACTGTTTTGGCGCTAGTTTGAGTTCCTTGAAGCTTGACGAGCTGTTAATATAACCCTTTTTTTTGCATAGCGACACATGGCGTTGATGAGTCGAGTGCGCAAGTCCGTCCGGGACGCAGTCTCTCCGAGTCATATCATCAGACGATAACGGGTCGCCGGTTATGGCTCATGTAAAGCAGACCTACATGTAGGGGACGTCCACGATCCACGCGGCATCGTGGCAGTCAACGTTGGAACACAACTCGAGAATCAAAGTACATCAAGTTGGATTTGAATGCGACGCCCCTGCCCCTCGAACCTGCGCACTTGTTCCAGCTCCAGGCAACATGGAAATTGAAGAAGCTAGACTGGTCGGAGTCGGAAGTGAAAGCTTCCGCCCGTGACGGATTCTACAGACCGGACGGTTCCGAAGGCTATATTTACACGGGATGGTCTCGAGCTTGAGCTTGAGTCTAGAAGACATTTTGTCACATCGGGCCGGTGATGGGTCGTGCCAGCACTTGCCAGTGGATTTGGGGACTGGCTGGATCCGACTTAACTACTCAAGTCACTGCTCGACTTTCAAAATGATCATACCGTCTGTAGTCTTGCATCCCACGTGGACGCTATGCTGGGTCCTCGCACAGAGGGAGCTGCCAGTGTAATGACACGGTCTGATTTATCATCTAATAGTAGTACGTATCGTCGGAAGCTCGAAATCGGTGGTAGCGTCATACCGAGCTTGCGCCTCGTCTCGGATCCTCTTCCGTGCATTCAACCTGAAATCGTTTAATTTTGGATATACCGTTCAACATCGTCTGGATCGATCTACCACTTACACGCTGAGCATGGAATTCGCATATGCTTTCGACAGACAATCGATTAGTCGGGCGAGTCGCTATTGCGTGGAACAGCAACAAACTCGCCTTTGCTAAGCATGATGCCCGGGGCGGCAGTTAGGAATTGATATACCCCAGAATTATGATCCTGTATGTAGTACTTGAGGATCACATCAATCCATTTTCGATGCTCTCCAGTGATGCGCTTACCAAGATCGCCACCGCCAATGCATTGATGCTGCAGGAAAGAAACAGAGATGACATCACGACACGCAACATATTCCGAACTTACCAGGAGAAAAGTCCCATCTGAACGAAGACCGCATTCAATTTCTTCAGATAGTCTGCCTGCCTTTTAAATGAGAGTTGGGTAAACCCCCTCATTCGTCAAGGAGAGCAACGTACCGGAATAAATCTTTCCTCGCTAACTTCAGATGATACATGATAGAAATCGTGATGATGATGTCGCACATGGCGCTGGCTATTGCGGCCAATGGCGAAAACTGATGACCCCCGTGAGTAGAGCACCTATGATATCGTAATGTCGTACCTTGTTGCCACGTAGAACTTCGAATGTCACCTTCGGCGTGCGGAATCTACCACATGATCAGTGGTACGTTTGGAATAGCCGACTAATTACCCACAACTCTGCCATGCACGCTACAGTAGTGCCAGCGAGGAATGTCGATCAGAGCGAGCAGTCGACGGAGGGAATAAAGAGGCACGAACAAAATCCAAGCCCTGGCAAGTACATATGTAATTGAGTGAAGCAGAGTGGTGATTTTATTACTTGCCGAGCTGAGCAAAGGCGGACAGAAGCTGTCACTTTGCTTTTAGCTAACATCGGCAACTATTATTCAAGTTCTCGATCCTACCACTGCAAATGTAATGACCCGATTGCGATCACTGACTGTAAAACAGAAATTGGCAGGAACGGGATGGGATGGAAGTTTGTTATAACTTACTTATCCAGACTCGATGAGCATAGAAGCTATTAGGGTGTAAGAAAATGATCCCAGCGAAAAGGGGGTTTAAATATACCTTTGTACTATGAAGGGAACGCAGTACTTGGAGAACGTCATTCGTGAAATAGTCAGTGAAACCACGTCCTACTTACAGTGATAAAAGCATTGAACTGTAATAGTTTGTACACTCAATTAGCACACCCTAAGTTAGATAAATGAGCAATTTACGATCATTGGACTAGTGAGTGGTGCAACATGAGCGCTGAGCTTTTAAACGGTCAAGTTTCATCCAATGACTTACGCAGGTACGTAGGTCACACAATTCGGAGTATTGTTGGACCGACAGCTGATTAAAAGGTGGTGGTAAAGCCATATTAATGTGATTGTCTGAGTATTGTCAAGGATGCTGGCCCAACGTCAGTCACGAAGCAAAATCGACAACGACAAACACACAAGACGGTGAACACCTGCATATGGGGATTATCTTAATAAGACAAGTCAAGACCTATGCACATCTGAAAATGCTCACCAGTCCCTTTATTGCGGACATGTCCTGTGGAAATGCAAGCACGTAGAACACGAATTGACTAACTGCAACCCCAGACAGACTTGCATGAACTGAATCAGGCATGTAAACCGATCATGGCTCGGCAAAGCGACGTACGCTACTCCGATTGTTAAACCTGCAGAGCGGTGAGTACTAGTATTGAACCATGAATTGCCCTTACCTATCAAACCAGGGGCCCATGCCCAGGCCAGTGGAATGGGAGTTGGGCTCATAACTGATAGAGACAGCTTGTGTAAGACGACGGGGAACTCAAGTTAAATACGCAGCAGCATAGTCCACGTCGAGTACGAACCAGCCATGCTGCAGGCTGTCGCCCTAAGGGTCCGTGGGAGGCCCATTATTATGATTTATCAGGACTCTGCATGTGTAAAATCATCAATACATATGTATCTCTTGCGGGACCACAGCACGTACATTTAACGTCATACAGTGTGAGGTTGCTAAGCTTGACATCTTGCTTGCAGATACAACCAACGTTTGTTGCCCATATATGTACTTATGACCCCATGTCCGACGGGAAGGCACATAACACACCTCCGAGGAGACATCGTTCATCCACTGTTCCTCGCATTTAGATTTTTGCCGGAAAGATACCTCTTTTCCCTTCTTGAAGAGTCGTGTCCCCACTCTCCGTGCCCATGTCCCGAATCACCAATGTGATCGTCCAATGTTGCCACCGCGTGCGCATCCCGAAAACTTGTGTCAGTCCGCTGTGTCTGCACTGCCGCTTCAGGTTTTAGCTTGACACCCTACTTGCGCATCAGCGACACAGGTACTCATATGGTCAGTAATCACGAGCAGAAATTAGCCTGCGAGTCCACGCAAACGGCAGCGTACTTGCGGCCCTGCAAGATTTGATGGGGATAGTCAGCTGTCCGCCACACCACGTGAACGGTCCGGATCGCGAAATCAACTCCCAAATGTACCACGAGGAGAGCAGGTTAGTAGAGAGAATCTGAGCGAGACAATCGTTGACTTCGCCTTCTCTGCACCAAAGCATTTTCAAAACATTACCCGTGAGTCACTGAGGATAAAGAAAGGCAGACTTTTGAAAGTAGATCTTATTGTCACCGAGTGCTAGACTGGCGGGCATCTCGGAGAGTGGACCCAGCAGTGATCCTCCGAGGCACCCACGATCATAGCCGGGCGAGATATTATCCGTTTAGATTACTGAGGTGACGAGATGGAGGAAGGCCAACGACACTAACAGCCGCTGCAAACGTGAGACGATGGACGTTCTGGTGAAAGTGTAGTAGTAGGGCTGTGTCCTGGTATCGTTCGCGCATCGCCACATGACCCCCGCAATCCTGTCATCGACGCCCAATAGTTCTGGTAGTCTAAGACATAGTCAATGTTGCGCTTATCATGCAAAAGAATAGGATGGCGTTATCCGTACTCTGTCACAATGACATCGAGAGATTGACCTTGCCAATTCCCTCTAAACAGTGCTGGTGATCACCACGTTCGCCACGTGTGCTCATCAACACTATCAGAAGGGAATCCACTTGAATTGTGGGCGTTGCCTGCGGTGTCCATTAGCCAAGACCGATAAAAGAGTAGGAATGTAGGTTTGTCCTAGGTGTCACACGCAGTACGAGACTGAGACATCCTTGCCAGCAAGCTACAAAGGAAGTTGTAGATGAGATTGCGGTTGGAAGCATCGACGAAAAGGAATACCTCAAAAGGTTTTACTAGTGATTCGAGTCAGCGGCCAATCACTGCCAACGCCACAACAAGTTGGTACAATACCGGTACAACAATATTATTATTATTATAATACCCGGTAAGAATAGGTGATCAACGAACGCACTCCATGATAGCAATCCAACAAGCTACTCATAGAAAACCACTGCAGCCGTATCCATATTCTAATATTCACGGCCCGTTTGGCACAGCTTATACCCAACGCCAGCTTTGTAAGTTGGGACGGTGAAATGAATAAATCGGCACAACATTCGTCGCTCTTACGCCAGTCTAGGCATCTCAGAAGTCTGAGGAATAATGTTAAAGGCTACAGTAACTTCTCCAGCAATATCCTCCTGGGAAAACACAGCACGACATGACGAAAGTACCGAGGGCATTGTCTATTGGAATCGTCGGCGGTATCTCGATCTAGTCCGGACATCAGTGGTGAGCCTCTGCAGGTTTTACATCTGCCTCCAAGAAGCTCAGGAATGCCTCTGCGCCCCCTCCGACTTGTTCTCCTGAAAGACCGGCGGGCTTAACGGCCTCTACCTCTGCTTTTGTCGGTTCCGCAGCATCATATGCAGCAAGGTCTGCTGCGAGGTCCACAGGGAGGACTGGGGACTTGGGGGAGGCAGGTGCAGTGAATATCTTCACGTTGCCGACATGTGCATCCTTGGCCTACGAGATTGCAATTTCATGTCAGAAACCTCAAGAACCGTAAGATAAATACACACAGCGACAGGTGCTTTGTAGGCTTTGAGTTCTCTTATATAGAGGTCCTGAACGAGGTCTAAAGCAGGGAAACATGTCAATAGGCGGCTGGATCGGCGAAATTCGGAAAGGGTACCTCTGCGAGTAGCTGAAGAAGAGAAAGTGCGTGCACTTCGAGACTGCCAACGAGAACGATAGTAAGCAGACTGATGGCGACGACAACGGGAAACAAGGAACTGACCACCTGCTTGAAGAGACGGACCGAGGACATGACTGTAATTTGAAGAGAGAACTAGAACGTGTGTGACGTGACTATGTGACGCAACCTATTTTGGTGTCACGGGTCTAGTCCCCTTTGCCGTGTGTTGACGTCCGCACTTCTGCCGGTCCGCGACCACATATAAAGCGAGCTTGTCGAAATTGTCCCGGTCGTTTTCTCAGATAACCATCCACAATGCTTTCTGTTGCTACTCGCCGAGTACCTGCCACCCTTGCTAGTCGTGCTGCCCTCGTCAGAGCGTACAGCTCGAGCACGAAAGAGGGCAGCGTTGCGCAAAGTCAGGGATTCAAGTGAGTGTTATCCTGATGATCTCCAGGACATAGAACTCAACAGTAACCAATTCTGTAGCAAAAAGGAGAAGGCTCACGAAGGTGAGCTCGACTGAATAGCATGATTACGAAGGTTTGACATGTCACAGATCAATATGTGCGGGAACATGAGCAAAAGTTGTTGCGCAAGCTCAGGTCTGATGTATGTCAGATTTGCTGTCCCCATATTCAGTGATGCTGATAAGGTTTGTATAGATTGAACAGAAAAAGCGAGAGCTTGTGCGTTAGAATTTTAACCAACAGCCAAAGCTGTCTTACACCTCCGTCGAAGCGTGCTAACGAGAGTTTACAGACTGAGCTCGAGTCCAAAGTGAAGGATGTAGAGACCAAGTAACTTAATGCAATCCAGTCTCTATCCCTCTGTGTTATCATTAGCTTTTTCTGTCCGAATTTTATATTTGTGTTTCCGAAACTTTGTGATGCTGCTACTTTCGAATTCTACAGCTAATGTGCTCGATTGTGTATTGAGAGCCAGCCGTTTGAATTAGGTGCAGAAATGTCGCAACCCGAACCTGGTTCTGTCATTCGGATAGCCATCGTATGTGAGTTTGTTTTCGCCTAGTGTGTATCTAACTTTTACCACCAGGCTCTAGCAACTCTGAAGCACAAACCCAGAGATCAGTCGACCGCATGTAAGTTCAGCGGTACAATGCCGCTAATCCGATTCTACATGCAGATTACCATCGCTCCAAACAGCCTATCTGTTAGATCTTCACTCCCGTTTCCCGCTCACGACCAAGGACGGCACTAACGACCGAGAGTGGCGAACGTATGCGCTCGAGCTCGAGAAGAAACTCGCAGCTCTCAAAGCTCAACGTGATACTGATCAAGAATGTACGATTTGATCACACTCCTTTCTTCGGCCCTCCAGCTCACACCCGCTGATCATGTTCTAGTACTCTCAAAACTCCGTACTGACGCATCTCAGATCACGTCGGCCTCGGATCCACCGCCCCCAAAGAAGAAAAGCAAAAAGAACCCGACCAAGGACCAACACGATCCCGAGTGGAGTTGGGACCAAAGTCGCGCCGGTATGCCCCTTCAACAAATGAAACACGCGCATATATGCTGACCTTGTGCGCATATGTGTATAGAATGGTCACGTATTCTATCGTCCCAATACCCTTCTTCGCCATCGCTCGTCGCAACGTATGCCTCTCTCAAGGGTGCCCTTTCCTCCCCCAATGCAGACATTTCTTTATATGCATCACGTCTGACGGATGCGATCCTCCGCGCTCTCGACACGGTCCACGTTTTCCTGTTCTCCGCACCGAATCCGCGTCTAGACTCACATGTCCAAACTACGCTCGGCGCACCTTTGCAACCCAAACCGGAGCACATAGACAGCGCACGCATCGCGCTGGCGTCCCCGCTCCTCATGTACGTCCTCCAGTCAGCGTTACACACCCTGGTGCGCACCGTGCAAGACAGCACCAGGTCAAAACGTCAGCGTCAGCGTCCACAGGCCGCCACTGTTCTTGCCTCCGCCGACGCGCATACATGCGTCGACAAAGTCCTCGACTGCGTCCTCGAGCGCGTCCTCCTTTATCTCTTGCGTGCCCTCGCCCCGCTCTGTTCCGCGCGCCTCGCATCCCTTCTCTCGACGCCGCTTAGGAAGGACAAGGAGAAAACCGGCCGGTCTGTAGGAAAAGGCAAGGAAAAGGAAAAGGACAAGGGAAAAGACAAGGATGCTAGCTCTGCCTCTGTTGATTCTCCAAAGAAGACCGACATACGCACTGACGTGTTTGCCCTCATCGGCACGTCGCTCGATGCGCTGGACGCTCTCCCGCCCTTTTCCTCTCTTACCTCCGGCTCCCGCCCTTGTGGCGGCGGGAACGGCAGCATTGCAGGCGATGTGAGAGACCGACTCGGTCTCGAGACGATCCGCGAACTGGAAATACTGTACGCGATTCCTCCACCTCCGCCTACTCCTTCGAGCACTCAACAACCACCGGCGGTACCATCGTCAACCCCGCTGTCTGCACCCTCACAATCATATTCTCAACCCCAACTCCAGGTGCAACGGCAACGTGTGGCCACTGAGTCTCACGCCAAGCGCCTGGAGAGACTCACTGGTACGAGGGCAGAACGTGTCAAAGCGCTTGCGACGAGGGACGCAGGGTGGTTCCTTGCGAGCACGCTCAACCTGTGTATCACAGAAATCCATGGTGCTGCCTCGCATGATCCCGGGATAGCCCGAAACTCGGGGGGACTGCTCAGGGAAGCACTTCTCGAGCGGATTGGGAAGCTCGTTCGATCTGTGCCGGGATTTGGTGGGTGCGTGGTCGTGTCCACCCCAGACAACCAACACCAGTCGAGTAGCGACACTTTTCGAGATGATCATGCCAACTCCAACACAACCGATTCCACGAAGTTCGCTATTGACCCAGTATGTCGAAACATGTTATTGGCCATTTGCGAACGTGCCATGAGCCGACTCGCTCCGTCCTAAAAATAATGAGTTCACTCTAAGCTGTTTATTTTGTAGTACTAATGATGAGTTACACTATGGATAGATATACGTGCGGATTGTGGGATGGTTGGAAAATGCAAATGGACATGATCGGAGGTCGAAAGCAAGCAAACGACAGAACGAGATACGACGCAACCACAGGATGACCGCGCACAGATAGATCACCTTCATGGTCTACGAAAAGAAGTACAACGACTTTCGGATCGTTTCCACTTCAAACGTGCCTTTTTCCGGGTGTGGTGGAATCAAATGCGAGAGTTTGATAAACTTGTTCTTGAACGCGGCCGGCACGTCGTCGTCGCTCTCATTCTCACTCTCCGCATCGTCCTGTTCCACTTGGATGCGTTTCTGGCTGGAACCACGTGGTCGGCCACGAGTACGCTTGACAGGTTCCTCGACTGCGACAGGAGCGATGGAGTCATCGTCCAGGGTGACGGTCGAGATCGAGCTCGCCTCAGCGTCGGTGACGTCGAGCAGGTTGCCGACTGCTGAGTTCTCTTTCCTGAGTTCTGCCGCTACATCCTTGGATGCCGAAATGCGACAGCCCGCGTCCAAAAGCATTTTAAGAGTCGACTCCTTTCGAATCATCGACAGAGGCACGAGATGGTTTGCATAGCGCTCGCGGAACTGTGGTACACGTTAGCCAACCTGAGGATATGGAAGAAATAATAATTACCTCCGCCTCCAGTTTACGAAGGATGTCGGAGGAGTGAAGCGCAATAAACGTATCCCGGATGACTTCCGACATCTGGTCAATGCTGCACGCATGTGTCCAGTAAGAATCATGTACAGACGCAAACGTGATGCCTTGTGTCTTTTGGATGTTCGTCAATCGACTGTCATTCATCCATGACGTTCAACGAGACAACTCACCCTGCATTCCAACGCGGTCAACATCATATGCGTAGCATCCAGAGAGTGGATAAAGTTGGGTGGGAATGCAGACGCCTGCTTGATACCATTGACGGCAGCAGGAGTGGTGGGATCAGAGATGTAGACTGTTTGCAAAGACGTCATGATCTGCTTGCGCTTCGCCTTGCGATAGGGCTGTACGATTGGCAATCCCATCGGTGTCGTCCATACCACTGTCGCCATTTGTTCCTTGCGTATACGAGCCTCTGTTGTATCTGCCTTGGCATTCGCGCGTTGCGGTTTGAGTATCTCTGAGAGACGTTCTTTGGGGACGCCTTTGGTGATGAGCTTGGCACAGAGGTTGAGCCAATTTTGGATCGCTTTGGCACCTGAGAAGAGGTCGCCGATGCAGTGAAGAACGTTCTTTGCGAGGTAGGCAGAAGCCGTCCAACAAAGTTCTTCGGGAATATCTCCTCTATCTTTGAGCTGCCTCTCGATCTGATCGCGAGCCCCAACATAAGTGACGCCGTACACGGTCGTCATCACCTTGAGCAAAAACGCAACGGTTAATATCAGACAACTCGAGCAGTGAAAAGAAAGAGACACACCGTTTGCTTGACCACTTTCCGAGAAATTTTACCCAAGAGGAGTTGCGCAGTCTTGTCACCGTTATCAGCATCTCTCTGTACAATCCTTTCCACCATGTTGGCAACATAGGTATACACATCCGATGGTCTGTCAGTGACTGCCAAATTGACCTGTGAAGCACCCTTGCCGTCACCTCCAAGGGCCGCGTAATGTTGCAGACCATTGCACGTGCCGTCCTGGTGGACGGGAAGCGTCGACATGTATGCGTGGGGGTCTTCTGATTCCAGTGCAGCGCGGAGCTCCGTGCAGGTCGCAAGACATTGCCATGGGTCATCTGCCTTAGTCCACCAGCGTCGACCCTGTTCAGAAATCAGCAAACGTAGTCAAGATGAGGTGGTCAACGTGCCTCTAAAGGATTCTCGGCGCTGTCGTATACATCATCAAGGCGCTTCATAACAAAATCTACACGTTCGTCGAAACTGCCCTTGTCAAACCCGTACAGGTTGGCAAGATGAATCTTGAGCCAACGCAGCCCACGTTCGCCGAGAGGTTTTGCTTCAGCAAACATTAAAAGACCACGGGCCAGGTCATCACCAATGTGACTCAAATGAGGAGGGATAGGGTACGCTCGGCCACGGAAATCAAGGTTATGTGGTAGGTAGAATGTGTCTCCCAAGAACTGATGTTCGATCAGTACAGTATTTCCTTGTGAACGCAAGAGACTCACAGCACGGGAAATCTCGATTTTGTAATTGACGCTACAGCGCTCTGAGTGGTTGTTTGCCTTGTCCTGAACGTGATGCTTCAGACGCTGGTTGAATATCGATTTCGCCTGCACATCTGTGTCGTAGTTCTCCGGTTTGGGGGGCTCAGACTTGTCATATACTGCAGGCGGAATCTTGCAGAGCCTTTCCCCGGAATTCCAGACTTGGAGTACAACATCGAAGACCTTCCGGTTGATCTGCCAGGGCGTACTGCCCAGGACATCCAGGCCAGCATATACGAGCTCGAGATTGCCTAGAGATGAAGCGTGGTGGAGATAGCTTTGTTGCTCCTGACAGTCCTTGAAGCGCATAACTGAAGCTAAATTTCTCATCAGCAGACCGCCTTGTAGGACGAAAAAAAGATGCCCACTCTTGTTATAGATGTACCCGCCCTGATCAGGAGCGAGCCAGGGTTTGGGCTTGACAAGCATAGGAAGATGGCGAGGATGAAGCGTTTCGCGCAGAGGGTCCTTGGCAAGTCGGTCGGCGACAACAGGGTTCAATCGGATAACGCCCAGCTTCTGACCACGAACATATTCGTATGCATGGTAAAACGCAGGCTGCATCTCCTTCCTATAGATTGATCAGTCCAATGAAAGCACGAAAGAGAGAAACTACACCTACAACTCTTCACCGGTCCGCTTATCGATCGCCGTACGTTCGACAGTGGCGACATCCATCAGACAGTCTACCAGGATGCTTCCCACACGTACGCGCAACAACTGCGTCCATTCTGTCGTCCACTCTTCGTTATCCTGGATATACTTGGCTGCTGTGACCCGTCGTGCGTGCAAATCCCTGTAACCGAGACCCGTAAAGAAGCTGTGGTCACCGACACGATGCAAGGAAGGTATCGCGATGTTGTTGCGCTTGCACATCTGAGCTTTGTATTCGTTTTCGACTGCACGCCCAACAGTGAGGAGGGCACGGGCCAGCTTCATACCGTCGGCGATACCACCCGTGCTATTTAGTCGCATCACTTCAAGGATGGTGATGAGCGAGAGCGTTTCAGGCTTCACGAGTGACAAGAATGGGCCCAGACGAGTAGATCTCTCTCCTACATAGCGTGTGGGTTGTGGTTCATCGCCATCACAAGTCAGCACGCACCTCGAGTGTGTGTTTGCTTTGCCTCAGCAGCGATAATGTCTGCAATCTCAGTTTCCAGGCGACTACGAAGCTTCCGATGCCAATCCCACATCCATCTTTGGAGGTCTGCACGCCGAAGACCTACATCCACGTGACCCAAACCTATCTCATCGAATATTTTGGCCTCGTGCTTGAGTCTCTCCACGGCTACGTCATAGACAGACGCTTCAAGTAGTTTTTGACGAGCGGCGACATCCTCGGGAAGAACGCGACGAGCGAGCGTGACCTGTGCGAGATGCTTGCGCAGGTTGTCCAAGTTGAACGGGATCTCTTCTACCGGTGCTGAGAGAGTCACATTGCCATGTTCGTCGATAACTTCCTGGGATATGCCCTGTGATAGAATCAATCAGAAGGAGAGTGGCCGACATTGGGTCACCAACTGACCGCAAGTTTCTTAACTGGCGTCACCTCCGGCACGTTACTTAATGGGTCCAATTGGCCAGTTCCTATGGCTTCCAGCTGCCCCAGTTCCGCCATGACTTGCGACATGTTCATCTCTATTGCTACCTTGGACAGCATGCGGATGACTTCTGATGCTTCTTCAGAGGAGGTGAAGGCACGATCAGATATGACATCTTGAACGGATATTTCACGCGCAACGAGTCTACTTAGCAGACTCCCCGGACTTGGTGCCGAACTCGAATCATTAGGATCGGAGCTGAGTCTGCAGCCAACGATAAGCCACAGAAGTCATGACACGACCGACCTCTTACCGTAATCGAGCAAGAAGCATGATTGCATAGGTCTGCGCGGTCGGGTAGACATTTTCGGAGCCACTTTCCATGGCCTCATACAACGACCATGCCTCCTCAACCCACAACCCCCTGTCGCTTGGCTCTTTTATGCAAGCCATTTCGATATAGGCCTCCAAGAACGAGTTATATATCCGAGCCTCCAGGAGAGATTCAGTCGAGGCGGATTTTCGTAGCCGCTCGAAAATTTGTTTTGCACGCGGCACGTCATACAAGTTGTGTAGGCAAGCATCCATGACTGCCAGCTGGTCCTGGGTAGGTGAGTCCGGGAAGAAATAGGTACTGAGCGCGGTCGGGTTGGACTGGTCGGGGAGAGGGGTCGGTAGGATGGTGTAAGGAACGCGACGGTGCAAGAATCCGCGCATGTCATTAACCAAAGCAATGCCCTCCTCTGTCAATGGATCCTTCTGTGTTGTAAAGCGAAAGACGTCCGGACGGGGGACCTGGAGCTGAGCAAATGCAGCGGCAGGGGCATTGGCCTTTTTTGAAGGAGTCGAGTAGAGTCGAGCTGGTCGTGGAAGACGTTGTCGAGAGTACGACACCAAAGTCGTCTCTAGCCTGCGAGAAGAATTTCGAGGTATCATCCGAGTTCAACGCTGTCGCACTCGCCGTGGTCGTCGTATGTGTCGTTCTACTCGCACGACCAGCTCTTAGCGGAAAAAAAGCAGGGTCGACCACTTGCTACAGAATTTCTCACGTCTATTTATCCCGGTGCTATACTCCTTGCCTTCCAGAGTAACTAATTCCCGGTCAGCTCCATGCATACCGAGTTTCGTGGAAGCGCGCAATGCTGTTGCAGCCTTGGTATGACACAAACTGGTTAGAAATGTGCACCAAACCGAGACTTGTCCGATATGTTACGCCTTCAATAGTCCTGATAAAGTCGCGGGAGACATCAGAATGGGATAGTGTTATCGCCATCCATGGACACTGCACGACTGCGATATCACTGACACGAACATGTACAGAAGAAAATGGGTTATCCTAGGGTACAAAGGGCGGGGATCCAGCACCAAGTAAAAGCGTTAAAGGAACCGTATCAAAAACCTCCTGAGAAGAAGCAAAAGCGAAAGAAAGAAAGAAAAAATCGTTACGACATCGAGAGTACTTGCTTCGAAACCAAAATCCGATTTGCCAGCCGCGCCAAGTTGGCATCCGCCATGACGACCTCGGGGGCGTACTCGACTCCAAACGCCTGTTCGATCGCAGTGCAGATACGTTTCGCCTGGCCTTCGGACCAGAAACTAAAGTCATCTGGATCCTGCGCATCATCACCCGAAGCATCGCGCTCGTCGGCATCCGCGTCTGCGCCCGGATCCCGCGTACCACCGCAAGACAGGGGAACCAGACGTGGGTCATTGTCCAAGCAAAGGGGAATGATGTCAGTGAGACATTTCCTGATGTATGGAAAATCGAAAGATGTCGCCTTGTTGACTTTACACATTATCGCCATGTCAAGAGTGCATTTAGTGGCAAATCACGGAAAGCCGTTATTGACTCACCGTAGATTTCCAGAGGACCATCAATCCCCAGGACATTGTACTTGCCGTCATGATGATACCGAACCTGCGTTGAATCACACAGATGTTGATTGTGTGACTGACTGCGGTAGCCTGATGAGAAACATACCTCATATCGCCCGATGATCCACGGAAGGGTCGAATTTTTGAAGACAACGGTCCCCGTGTGTGCTTCTGGGCTCCTTGAGGTTACATGGGTGCCGTCGAGTGGCACGTCGCCATCCCATTCTTCATCGTGAACAGGGACCCACAGACCATTTGACACTGTTTTCGTAATCAACGTCGACTTGTTCGCACCAATCTATTCAGTGTGTCCGTCAATCAAGTAGGTCAAAAAAAAGTGAAACGCCGCACCCTGTAGATGCCAACCCAATCGCGCCGAGAGTGGCGCCGGGGAGCTTCCCACTTGACGTGGATAGGCTCACCCAGGTGAAACCGTGCGTCACCGGATTTACTCGGACAAATCTTGACCTTGTATTTGGCGGTATCATAAGAAGATAAATCATTCGCAACGCGTCTAAAACAACCAAAGCAAGAAAATCAACACCGAGAATGGTCAGGGAGCGGGAGACCTACGTTATGACTAAGCGTTCGCGTGATTGCTGCAAAAGTACTTTGGTCTCTTGCATGACTTCTGATATCTTTGGCTTGGCTGGTCGGGGCGTCGGTCCAATGAAAAAAACGTCGAGAATGCTACCCTGCTTGACTCACACTTTGTCAAAAATTCTTCCACGACATCTGCAGTCTCCTCAAACACTTTTTCAAATGTCCCTTTGACTTCCTTTGCAACTCGCCTGATCTCTGGCACGTGACGCTCAGCGCGAGACTCCAATAGTTTTGCGTTTTTGCTCGCGACGTTTTTTATGACCTTGACAAAACCCGCTTCCTTGCGTAAACTATCTCCGTACAATTTCCGCATGTGGGGGCTACCACCGTGTTCAACCACTGGAGGGATGTGCAAGAATCGGGGGACTTACGTTTCTACATTATGTAAAAACCACCAATGTGCGAAGAATCTCAGGACTGCAAGGAGCCCTACAAGTTTACTTGCACAGATAAGCGCAAGTCCGAGGAACGATGCACCACTCATGAGTTCGGGATTATCGAGATAACTTTGCATGTCTCATTTAGCAAGATGTCCAGACAGAAGATTACAAACAGTAGCTTACCGGAAGATTCCAGTGTATTCCAAATGAGCAGGAAAGTCATCTGCAAAGAAATCTCCATAGAACCATCCTGATACACGAAGTTGGCAACAATTTTGATGGAACATGAAATACGCACCAAAAATGCCGAGAACTTCGTACGACTCCATGGCTGCCCATATGTGGAGGCCAATCAGCAACTTTCAGAAATGAGCAAAGATGCACACGAGTAAAACGGGACAGCATACCGCCCCGAGTGTATGACACAAGAGGTCATCTCCTTCCGTCCAAGATCTTGGCAACTGATAAGTCTTCCAAACAAGACCAGCAAGGGAAACTGTTAATGGAAGGATAAGTTGGAAAGACAACATAAAGATTGGGAAAATAAATACTATAAGTCATGCAGAAGCTCAAATTACATAGCGACTTCCAGTTTGTGAACGCCTCCTGCACCGCACCGTCTCCCTTATCGTCGACAGGATAGGAGTAATACTTGAGGAAATGGCGGACAATGAATTTGGACCGGCTTTGAGCCCGCAGGAGAAAACCCAAGCCAAAGCTTTGGAAGATGCACCAGGCGGATGCGTGAGCAAAATGCAAGGTCAGAGTCGCGCGATGTGACATGACTGGAAGGCAGGAAGCAAGCAATATGTAAAAGATCAATAACACCAACATCGCATCAGAAGACCTGACGCGCAAAGAATTCGGTTGAGCGAATTCTCCAGACAAGTTCTCGGGCGAGTGCCATACCGTAGTAAATCGATGTTGTGAAGCCCGACAACGTCGCGTCTAAAGTACTTGTGATACAGATCATGCTCTGACACTGGTTGTTGAGGTCGTTGTTTCGCAGCAGCTTTCTTCAGGGACTCATTGCTAACGCGAGGTAAATGGAGACTCTTGTTCTGCTTCGGAGTAGGGGCATCCGTCTCGGCTTCGGTCTCGAGCTCCGCCTCAGTTTCAGAGGCAGTCTCTCCCTCAGTCGCGGGTGGAGTCGAAAGTCCGTCCGTGCAGTCCTGCTGGGAGGTCGTTGGTGACACAGCATTCCGCTTGCGAGGGCCGGTCGACGACAGGGGTTTCCGTACAGCAATCGGTTGACGTTTCCCGTACATACGCTCAATATCTAATGGGACATCAGTACTTGCCGTCCGGGGGAGTGTGACAAAACGTACGCGGATTCTCAAAGAACACCAAAAAAGCAAACTGAGCGGCATGGGCCAAAAGACTGACAAATAAGACGGGATAGCTGCCAACGATCAACGACAGGCCGTAGTAGCCGGCATAACCTGCAAAGCATTCAACATTCGAGCATGTGAGACGGAAGTGGATAGGATGACCTACCGACCGAGTACATCGGGTGCGGTGCGAGTTCAAAAACTCCATCAAAGACCAAATTACCACGTTGGAAGAAGACATCGCCCCAATACCAACCGTAATCTTTCACGACGCCGTGCGCTTCCGTTTTAACCCAGAGATTGAACATGATGAGTGCGATACCACCAATCCAGCTAGCGAGGTGTCAATGAAGAATGATTTTTCCGGCCACCAACACATACCGCATGAGGTGAACAGCGAATGAAAGCCCTGTAGGAACTCGAAAGCAAGAAAAGGCAAACATGCAATACGCTAGGAAATCACTGCACGAGACCTTGAACATGAGCACACGACCACTCCGCCATATTTGACGCACTTTAAGAGAATGATGTCTACCAGCTGTCTGAACAAGAGCCAAGTGTTGTATTCCAACGGAAGTTCCTAAGAGGAACGGGCAACGATGAGCAAGCAAACTAAGCGAGACACTCCCGATGGGTACCCACATCAAACGAGTAATCTTTGCCCATCTTTCCGGCAAGTTGTGCACGAATCCAATTTCGGATGGCGGGTTGATGCTGTTGATCCAGCCAACCCAACCGCTGTATCTCTCGCACGATCCACTTCTTCTTGCTCTGTTTCGTCAGCAACCAACCCAAGCCCGCATCATATGCAGCGCGCCAAAATGCGAAATAGAAGAAGAAGAAGACTTTGGAGGCGGAACGGGGCAGGAGATAAAATGCCAGGAGCTGGAAGCCGAGGAGAGATAAATTAAGAACATCAAAGTGACTTTTCGGGTAAGCAGGGTGGAAGAGCGCGGTGAGCACGTCGTGCGTCGTTGGCACGCGAAATACTGTTGAAAGCAATGTCGTAGACCGTCGAGATTAACATCATTAGCAGAGCGGCGGCGACACACCTTGACCACCAGGAGTCTTGCCCCACACGATCTCCTCTTGCCGACGAGGTTTCTCGTCTTGGTCCAAATGGTCGGATGCCCCAGTTGAACCCGAGATTGTCCTCTGGCGTAACCCCTGTGAGCTTCCCAAAGCCATCGCTACAGGAAGAAATTGCGACACGCCCAGAACTCGGACGCAGACGAACTGAGATGCGAAAAAATATAAATGGGTTACAGGGGTTACGTAAAAGCCGCATGTTTATTTGAAACATTGCGTGACTTCCCGTCAGGATTTGACTTTACTCGCCTGCACATACTTGACGTGGACAACTTATTTGTTAATATACTTCATCTGGAGGAACTCATCTTCGCGACCTGCTTCAAACCCTGTGAATCGTGAAAGACGAATTTATCGTTGCTCCGGAAGATGAGTTCGTTCTCGTTATGTATTCCACGCTGAAGATGATCGACTGTTACTTGCATCATGTATGAACTTGGGAGCCTGGACTATAGCGATGTATGGCCCTGGTTCCTTCGACTTGAACAGATCAACCATCTAATTGCGCGCTTTAGGGTGACACACAACAGCACGCAACGACTCAGATACACACCTTCCTCCCTTTTCCGTCGTAGATCTCTCGGTTTTCCTTCGAATCACAGATCTCCCGGAGAATGGTCGTCTTGCCAGCGGTCGCCCGCCCGACGATAAGGATCTTGAAACGACCAAACATCTTCCGGATGTGTTTTCGGTAGACATTCTGCTGAGCGTATAACGAGACTGAGAGTATAGACCGGGGAGTCCAAAGTGAGTGAATTGCGAATCATATCCCAAACTACTAACGGAGGAACTGCCATCCGCAGGCTCGTCAGCCACTTCCGGGTTGCGATGTAATGTCTAGGGCCGGTTCATATGTTTGTTCAAACGATTAGCAATGGTCATCGAACCGAACGTTGACATTTCATGATCGACGCGGGCAGTGTCAAGGTTGCACGAGGCGGTCTTACACACTTCCAGGGTGGGCCTGTCAGAGTCGTCTTCAAAGATTCATAAGGTTTGACTTGGAACTTGGAGGGCCCAACTAACCTCTTTTTGTTCTGCGTTCAGTGCAAACAGTCTTTCGACATCGACCAGTCCGACTTCATCTTTTCCTATTTTATTGTATCCCTTTTTATTCACTCTTCGTTCGACTCATCCATCGAGCGGCGAGTTGCTAATATTAGGGAAGAGCGATGAAGACATTATTTTTTCGGACGACTGTTGCGCTCTAGCTCGTGCAAGTCGTCCCTACGAGGTGTCTCACATCCCATTGTGTATTGAGTCGTCGATACCATCGATTTGAATTATTGCATACAAAGAGAAAATTTAGAACGAGAACCACCCAACCAAACGTGAAAGTCGAAGTGATGGATGGGACGAAAGTCACTCCAAATACTCCGGCGTAAATGAGATATCTCAAAGGACCAATTAGATTACGTACATTACATGATAAGAGGTCACATGAGTTCAACCCGATAAGACGGCGAACCCCATCGGGACAGTGAACAACAGAGCGCTTAAAACTCGAGAGACACACATCCACATCGGGATAGCGAACGACAACTTCTTGGAAGATGGAAGAGAGATAAAACCCCGTCCAACTCGAACCTTTCATTCCCTCTAACCTCATCTGTCAGGACGATTCCAAACCTATCTGGTCCATCATACCTGTTACTGATACTCTTCCCGCACCACCCGTGCACAGTTCTCCCAGTCCCAGCATGGCAGACTCAGCTTCCACCACGCCTACCACTGACACCATATCTCTGCCTTCCTGCCACGGTCTCGACCGCGACATCACGTCTATTTTGACTATATCTCCCACTTCTATTTTGACTGACTCTACCATCGACCGAGAGTCTGTGACACGAACCAACCTAGAGGCCGCGTTTGCGAGAATGCTAGTGAGTGAGGTTGATTGTCTGGCACCGCTTAAAATCTGACTTCAATTCTCAAGATCCCCTTCGGGCCGGATCAAACTGGAACTTTGTGTCGTATGACGGGCTTGTCAAATGTTGGTACTCGGCACTCATGAGAAGAGGGCAGCAGTGCGCTCACTAGCATCAGCGCAGAGACATCAATGGAACGCTTAGCGACGGCAGCGGGAGTTTGCATTCAGTCCTCACTCGGCTAGCACCAGTTAGCACCGCGTAGCACCTGGTAGTACTCAACGGTTCACAGATGGAGATATCGAGAATTTTGAGGACGAATTCTCTGTAGTTCTTGGACCCGAGGTCGTCAGGGAGTATCACAAACACTACTACCCCAGTGAAGATACCGAGACTGCCTTAGGAAAATTTATGGAGGCGGTATCACAGATGAACCTACAACCCTACCAAGCAGGCGCAGTGTAGATACTGGCAGTCATGCAGTGCTATGTCCTAAAGTTTTCCCAAATCTTCTTGTGCGTAGTACGGATTGTTGCGTGTACAGTATTCCTTAAGTTGTAGTACCTACTATGCACTGCTTGTCTATTTGACTGTGACTTGGACACAACGGTCCGTCAGCCTGTGATACAACGTTCTCCGCCGCTACATCGACACACTGCTCAGGGTCCTGGAGGTGTGGCGCGATAATCGCTGGGATCAGCGAAAGTGGGTTCCCGCAGATTAGCAACCTCGGCCTCATTGATATCCGAGAACTCATTAGGAGTAATAATCCAAACTAAGGGAACTATTGTCATGGGGGAACCAGAGTGCAGCTCGGGATGTCGTAGCCGTCAACAAAACAGTAGGAGGGCAAGAGTAGGGAGGAGAGAATGTTGAGCTGGGAAGATAAACAAGAGGGCGCAAGATGCGCTATACTTGACTGAGCGGCTCATACCCCCTTCGGCTCGAGCCTCCCATCCTCAACCCAAGTGTCGCCAAGAGGCCCTTGCCTCTTCCTCCACTTGGATCGTGTTCGCGTTCCATTTCTCTTTCCGTCTCTTTCTTCCGCCTGGCTTCTTCGAATCCTTCAAGCGGCACATCATACACCTGCCCATATTCGACACCAACTTCCTTCCCCATCGTCCAGAAATCCTTACAATTCCTCACGACACCCATATCGAACGGATTTCTTGCTCGTGCACTCGACGATGCGAGCGCAAGCCCATGCGCAGCCCTCCCCCGAGTGAACCGGTCCAGTCCAAGCAAGTTGAGCAGGAACCCACCACACGTCCCCGGCGCGGTCGCCATGGCGAAAATGCTTCCATGTCGGTGGTTATGCTTGTGTGCCCCACCTTCCGCTTCGCTATCTTCGTCGCCCCGGTCAGAACCTGACGCATGTTGATGCTGATGATTGTGGCGGTGTCCCATTTGAACACCCGCTCCACCACCACTGCCTGCAGCGAGACCCCCTCGGCCACCCATGAAACCGTAACGTCCTAGGTTGGAGACTTCAAATGTGGTAAGTTGACGGGCGACTTGCCAGTATTGCGTCACAAGGAGTACAGATGTCCAGGTGAGCTGGAGAGTAGACCATAATGCGATCACGAGAAGGAATGCGTCCTTGGATGCTGGGGCACATAAGATGAGTGAGCAATCGCTGGGATCTGGCTGACCAGGAAGGACGGTAGTAAAGACTGCGGCCAATAGTTAGCGGGAAGACTGAGCAGGTTGTGGCGGCTCACATTCATAACTGAGGTAGTCGAACAAAACGATGCCGATGACCAGGGTTGTCACGAATAGCAAGAATTGGCGGTGATTATTGGCACCAACTGGAAGAGAATGGTCAGCAAACGGATGTTCTCGTTAATGAGAGAACGAACCGCAATTCCACACCCATGGACAATGACTGGTGTCGGAGAAGTCAGAGGGAGACGAGAAAGGAAAATGAACACCTTACTGATCACTTCTGGAGACACACCTGTCGCATGTACGACAATGTTTCGACCGAAGAGGCTTCCTTGCCTAGAAAGAACTTGTAGAACAGGTGACATGGCATATAATGACGCTCACCATGCATTGAATACAGAATGTTTGACCATTCAGTCGTCCCTCTGAGGCCAAGTCTTCTATTATCTACATCGTTTTCGTGTCAACACAAAAGAGTGTATAAACCTCTGGCGACACGTACTGCTTTCAGTTCTCCGTCGTTTGCTGGGTGAGGACATGCACCTGGATCAAGGGTGATCGCTCGGAAGAAGTTGTATACACATAAACCAAAGGCCAGTGCGAAAGCCAAATGGACAAATGGATGCTGAGGGGTTTCTGCCAAAGATTGAGATATGACCAGATCATCGCAGGGCGAAAACGATACGTTACCTCTGACAAGCCTAGTAGCCCAGCCATACCCAACCCATACCATCGATGCAGCGATGATGCCCGCGAAATATGGGCTTTGACTGACGGTCCCCGTATAACTATCCTTGTTCAAAAGAACACGTGTAACAATCTTGATACATTATGAACGAGTTAAAGCTATCCCAATGGAAATGCAACTCACGTGGTGCATGGCGAAAAACTCGGCCATTGCGAGCAATATACCAGTATACCATGGGAGAATGCTTAGGGTAGTAAATATAATGCACAAGAATATGGAAGGTAACACGAAGATGCCAATTTTAGTGTTTCTCTGCAAAGAAGATCAACAAAGACATAGAGGGCCATAAAGTGACACCTACTTCATTCAAAGGTTTTGTTTTTTTGGCGCCAAATTCAGACATACCACCTTCTTCCAAGGCCCGTTTCCAGGCACCCAAGCTTTTGAGTTCGATGGCCATATCCCTTGGAGTCCGTCCTTCTGCATCTTTTGCATGGATATCCGCGCCTTTCTCAATGAGGCGACGAAGGATGACCCTGTTTCCTCTTACCACAGCCCAGTGGAGGGGCGTAAGGCCAGCATCATCTTTCAGATTGGGGTTTGCGCCGTGTTTCAACAATAAGTCAACAGAGAGCGCATCGCCCTGGTATGCTGCCCACATGAGCGACGTGTGGCCTTGCAGGTCGCGGGAGTCCACGTTGACGGGCTGATGGAGCAGATAGAGCAGCGGCATGACAGATGAAGAGTGCGTGACTAGATGCAAAGCATTATACCCCTGCGAGTCTGCAATGGTCGGGTCGGCATTATTGGATATGAGTAAGTGTACGATGTAAAGGTATCCGTTTCGCGCCGCCCATTGGAGAGGCGTCGCTTGGAGATCACCACCAATGGCGTCGACCTCGGCGCCCTGTTCTATCAAATATCGACAAGTAGGAAGCTGGGCATTAATTGCAGCCCAGTGAAGTGGCGTGCTGCGGAACAAGGTTAGCATATGTACGCGGACGGGACTCGGTGGGAAGCGCAACGAACACATTCTGGTCATCTCTGTCATACACGGTTGCATTTCCAGACTCGACAAGTTGTTGGACGGTAGAAATATCGCCTCTTTGAGCAGCGGAAATGATTTCTTGCTATACCACACCAATAAGTACTAGGCTACAAGACCGTAGGTGGAATTGGACTGCGGCTACTTACCAAAGGTTGGGCTTGTTGGGAATGCGAGATGCTGGTCCCACTTGCCAGTTCGTTGGCTATTTGTGTCGTTGGCTCTGCCTTTTGACTTGGTTCATTCATGTCGTTGCTCCTCGTCGCCGCTGTCGTGGATGTTGCGTGCGCAACCGAATGGCTGTACCGGAGGCGCACGTGGGGCGGTGTTGAAACCCTACGACAAGGTTAGGGTTAGGTGCCACTTACTATCCATCCACCACATGATGTTGCTAGCGGGGCTGCTGTTGCTCAGCGCGAGGTTCGCATCCCCCCTTTCCCGTGTCGAGTGCTGATCATGCCAATGTTGATCCAGTGTCTGCGTCTTTCTATCTTGTCGCGCGTTTCTACAGAGAGGGCTATACAATGATCTTGGACTCCTCACCCCTGCCACGTCAGATGTCACCCTTCCGCACTCAGTGACAACACAGAA